>VZTA01028976.1:98118-167894 GCA_013398855.1 Mohoua ochrocephala
AGCCTGGCGCTCTCAACATGGCTGCTGTCCTTTTGTTTCGTGCATCTACTGTGCCTGGACTTCACCGTGGCCGAGAAGGAGGAGTGGTACACGGCCTTCGTCAACATCACCTACGCCGACCCGGCGGCCGGCAGCGCCGAGCTCCGCAGCGAGAAGAGCGAGTGCGGGCGCTACGGCGAGCAGTCGCCCAAGCAGGACGCCCGCGGGCAGGTGGCCCTCTCTGCCTCGCCCGCCGACCGCTACGCCTGCGACCCCGGTACCCGCTTCAACGCCCCGGCGCCGGGCAAGAGCTGGGTGGCCCTTATCCCGCGGGGAAACTGCACCTACAAGGACAAGATCCGCCACGCCGCCGCCCAGAACGCCTCCGCCGTCGTCATCTATAACGCGGGCTCCAGCAACGCCAACGAGACCATCACCATGCCCCACGCAGGTGAGCCGCACCACCCCCAGGGTGTGCTGAGGGGGCAGACGGATGGACCCCGTTTTCCAGCCCGCTCTGCCGTCCCGCATTCTTGGGGTGGGAGCTACTGCGGGAAGGTGTCCTCGCATCTCCTGACAGGGAGCAGGATGGGCTGATGGGCTGTGGGCGTCGCTGGGTGGTGGGTGCCCATCGTGGAGGCCATGGAGCTCCTCTCCATGTTGCCGTGGCAAAGGATGGATGTGCTGCTAGCACATCCATAGCAATGCACGCCGGTGCTCCAGGGGTGAAAAGTTTGGGATATGTAAAGTTTGGGTCTAGTCAGAGGAATGGGACGCTGATCCCACTGTGGGGCACCGGTGTTTCGTTGTGTCCTGAGAGTCCTCTGGCAGGTGCCGTGTGGGATCGAGTGTGATTGAGGGCTTCGGAAGAGGAGAAGTTGTAATGTTGTGGTGCAGGCTTATCAGGAGGTGCAGTAAAGTAGAGAACACGGTGTCCACAGTCTTGGCTGCTATAGTGTAAAAGCTGTGAGATCGAGTAGGAATGTCGAGTATTTGATTTGGTGAGAACATGAGATATGTTGTCCAGGAGTGGGATGGGGGGAGTGTTTCACTCTCCCAGGTGAATGTTGTGGTGGAGTTTGTGCTTGCAGTGTCAGCACATGGGTGGTCGGGTCCCAACATGTACTCGTCAACTAGAACCCAGTCAAAATCTAGTAATTCGAAACAACCTAAACCTTGGCTTATGCCCACAAGAAAAACCCACTGCTTTTGTACCAGTTCTTGATCTGAAATAATGTCTTAAAAACAGTTAACCAGATTTATATTTAGGGACAGTGTTTTCTGCCAGGGGTCACTTGTCTTTTATACCAGCTGCCTATGCCATGGAGATAAAATGCCACCTATTGTGAAATCTCAGTTTGGTTTCCATCCAGTAACTAATCATGCCCAGCTGTTTCATGCCAGTTGAATCTTAGTAGAGTTGAGATAAACTGAAACACAGAAATGCTGCAAAACAGGATGTTATTCTAATGACATGTAAAATTTCCACAGTAAACTAGCTAGCTTGGATGTGCTGAGAAGCAATTTGTTGCCTAACTATAGTGCTAAAATACTGCTGATGCAAAAGCAGGACTTTTGGAACCTCTTGTGTCCAGCCTGTTTCAGAGATTAACCATTTGTATTGGGCAAATTAGTGTTTCTTTGGTAGGGTTGGTGGAAAATGGGGGTTTTTTTAGTGTTTTCCTTTGGTTTTGTGAGACAAGCAACTCATAACCCCTTGAGCTTCTTAAAACTGTGCTTTATAATCTGCCCATGGTTTAGCAGTATTCAGATTATACTTCTTGCTACTTTAAGTATCACAGATTATATACTAAGCAGTATTAAGCAGTAGGAGCTTGGCATACTTATGCACCCTCAAAGTAAAGCTCAGGCTGTTTTAAAACTTAAGATGCGGCATAGTTTGTTCTTCTCTAGTAAGTTTCTCTATAACTGCCAACATGTTGGATCAATTAATGGTTTGCCTGTTTTTAAAGTATGCACTAAGCTGTTTTCCCACACAAATGGTGTTTTATTAAGAAACGGTGGGAGTAAAAAATGTGTCTAACCTTTTAAAATGTTAGAGCTTTGGTTTGTTTTAAAGTCTAAGATGAAGTAGAGAAGGAAACTGTCTTACTGAAAGTGGCCTCTGATTTTAAAAATATAGTATCAATTATCCTGGGAGCAGCTTCTTTTATGTCATATGACTCCATAGGATTTGTTCTGAGAATCCTTTCTGAGTTCTGAATTGATACCCAGCAATGGGTTTGTACAGCACCGGAGGCTGAAAGGAAACTTTCAGAAATTAATCTGGACTTGTGGAACATGATCAGTGAGACCGAAGGACTTTGCTCATTGATTTGATGAGGTTGTCTTCATTCTAAGGATTTTTTTTCAGCAAAGTTGAATAATGGTTGTTGGGCTTACCTTAGAGAAAACCTGTCCTCTGCACATAGTCAAAACTGAGAGGAGTTTTAAAGCACAAGTCTGATGGAACAGAAGGAAAAATAATTATTCTTAGCTATTTAGCAAAGTAGCAGGCATTCAGAACTTTGCTCTCCCTCTGGTACCGCTGTTACTCTGGGACAAAGCAAATGTTCAGGCTGTGTAAAATTGTGGCTGCAAGTTAGAAACTTGCAGCCTTTGACATTTGCTTGTTCCCAGTCTAAATGATAGCACAAGATTCAAGGGAAAAATGAATCAGTTTCTTGGTTTCTGAGTTCAGCAGCATCTGCAGTGCTCTGCCCACGCCAAATCCTGGAGTGGGAAGAAGAAAATTCCATCCTAGAAAATACTTGGAGGTTGAGAGGGGAGGGTGAAATATGACCTAAAAGCAATTTAAAAGTCAAAAGAAATATGATGTTACTCACTTTTAATTTTTTATTTTCCTCCCACAGATTTTTTTCTTGAGGTTTCATTGAAGCTTAAACAAACTCTTCCTTTACAGAAAAATGTATCCTGTTGCATAACCATGTGGCTTCTGCCCTTACTAAATAAGTTACTCCTAAGAGTAATACTACTCCTAAGAGAGTTTTTTCCCCTTTACATACATTCTTCTCTTCTGTATGCTTTGCGTTCTTTCTCTTATTGCCACTTTACCTCTTTGTGCTGCTTTTTCTGCTCCTCTCACCCTTGTTTCTTCATCTCTACCCCGTGCTTCATTCCCTGCCTTAACCACGTTACTTGCCATTTCATAGTGCTTTGCCCTTGCCACTTTCTTCCCAAGGCTCTCTTTCTGCTGCCAAAGAACTTACCTCATGGCTCTATGTTTAATTATATTTCCTGTTTTCTGCTGCAGTGCATGCCAATGACCCTTTACTCGTGTGGTGCCTCCTGATTTTAAAATCTATAGGCAACTGTAGCAAGATACCGTGCATGAAGTTGAAGGAGGGTTCATAGACCACCCCCAGATCAAAACCAGGGTAGTATTTTATCGAAGCTTGTTGTGGAAATCTTAAAATATGACTCTGCAAGATTTATTTATAGAGCACCATACAGCATAAAGTGTGCAATTTGAACCAGTTCCATCACCCCACGGAAAGCCTTTGCTTCCAGGGAGCTTGTACTGAGGTCACTGCTTGCACACCCAGAAGGGTCAGGTGGAGTTGTGACATCTGCATTCACAGGGAATGTGGAGCTCTGGGATTCCCCTGCTAGGATGTCCTTAGCTTGTATGTCATCTGCTACAGCCTGTGCAAACTGGCATCTTTATTTTTATTGGCTTGAAGGATTGCATAGGAGCTGTGAGTATGACTTTGTTTGCTTTTTCACCAACTAGGGCCCAACCAGAGAAGGAACAAAAGCACCTAGAATTTCTATTTCAGGCGCTTTCCATTTCTCCTAGATCAACTTCTCTAGCAGAAAAGTACTCTAATAATATAGAGGATGTTCTTTTTTTCTCCAGAAGAATAATCCATGGTGTTGGCTGGGGTTTCTCATTGAAGTTTTTTCTTATTCAGACCAAATTAGCTATTATCTAGGCTTGAAAAGCCTAGCCACTGTGTCTACATTTATTAACTTAGTATTAATTTGAGGTAGTCTTACTACCTGTTTTAGCACATTTCCTAACATTTCCTCTGAGCTCTGAATAGAGACAGTAAGAGAGCCTTCCAGAAGGTTATTCAAGGTGAGAACCTCCTTTTTCTACAGTTCATATTTGAGGGAACCTACACAGACCAATTCTAACCTGGGAACCTGTCAGATGCTTGGGGTGAGGGAGGAATGTAAACTGTGACTGTACACGATTCATATGTGGGTAAAAATCAAATCTATAATATTCTACATAGTTTGTAACATTCAGTTGGATTTCTGAGGTGCATCAGATTATCTCACAGAACGGCTCTTGTTAATATGTGAAGTAGATTGCATTCTACATATTTTGCACCAGGAACATATGTTAGTCAGGCAGTTTTGCATTCTCCATATTCTGCTTTTCCGGTGCATCCCATCACAAATTTTAAGTCACGTGCCTCACCTTTGATAGCCCCTTTGCAATAAAGGGCAGGTGCCTCGTTTTTTTTTGTAATGGCTTGTACACACAGTGTCAAGAAGCAGCTGTATCTTTGAGACATGAATCTCATAAGTGGTCTAAGATGACTCTGACTTCTCCCTTCCCTCTCTGGCCCTCAAGTGCAGTGTGTGTGTGTGTGTGTGTGTGTGTGTGCCAGACTGCATGAGGAGGGCATGGCCATCCCACTGTAAATTCAGATGTGTCCCTCCACATGTGCTGCAAAGAGAGCCTCGATCTGGGAGCATTCAGCTCAATAAGAGTTTCTTCCTTTGTACTCAGATTTTTGTTCCTTGATCAATGGCTAGTCTTTCCTTTTACACGTTTAAAGATGCATTGGTAATAGTTTGGGCTTTGGGCTACCCTGTAGATTTGTAGCGATGCGCAAATTAAACACTGAAGTTGAAGATTTCTCTTCTTTACAGACTTAATTCAGTACTGTAGCTACATTTGTTTCCTTATTAAAACAATTGTTTTCCTAAACTTTTGTGTAATTCTAATGAGGAAAATGTGCTGAGAATATTCACATTGAATTTACATATGGATAAATGTGAATTAATTGAGAGCTGGAGATTTCAGCCTTCCAGAGTCTGCCATAATTTTTTTCTGTTCCAGGTACCCAAGACTGATTCCTAATAGAAACTCACTCAGTGAGGGAGGGAGATGGAGATTAGTGCATCTCTGAGCCCTATCCATTGAGGCATTGCTGGGGTGTGGTGCCATCCTTAGGAACTCGGAAGAGCTCCTGGATCCATCATGTAGGCCTGGCTTTCTGCAGTTTTTGAAAATCTAGTTCTCTGTGTTTATCAAAATTCAGGATTTATAGCTGACAGGCTGTCCCACTTCATTCGCAGGTGAACCACGCTTCTGCCTGCTAGCTCTGCTCTGGTGAGGTTCTAGACTGCTTTACTGCCCATGTGTTCAGTTATGCCAGGTGGAGGGGGCACTCGGTGCTGTTAGGTAACTAGTTTAGCTTAAACTGAATTGAAAGGAATGAATTTGACCTTCAGGGACTAGAACAACAAAATAAATTAGTCCCTGGTACTACCCGGGACAGTCACTTCAGCTGGGGCACTGAGTTTTGTCATTAGATGACACCCTTTTTGTCTTATTGAGTCTTGCATCTTTCAGCCTCACGGCTGGGTCATGTATCTCCTTCAGAGCCCGCTGCAGACAGTGGGAAGAAAGATAGTGGAAGGACACTGAGTCCATTGAGCTTTGGATCAAGTCATAAGGTACAGCTTTCCCTACAAAGTGATGAAGTATTGATTCATTGAAGATTTCATTGATCCTCCAAGCTTACTGATTGCAAAAGCAATTGGATTTCTGCTTTGGTTATCTGCAACATTTGTATACAGTGACATTCATACAAGTGCTGTCCTCAGATCTCTGCAGTAGGAAGTGACACAGCAAGAAGAAAATCTTCCTCAGGAACAAAACTGTATCCGCATCCACACTAACTGCTGACTGGTGATGTGGAGCACCTCCTTTTGGTATATAGTCCTCAGGAGAATGGCTTGCTTTTGAGAAAGCGGTGGTTTGTCCTAGTCCCATTGGTATTTTGTCTTTAAAATGGTATATGTTAGCTTGGGTTACTAGAATATTGTGGCAGTCTGTGGCTAAGTGTAGCTCACTAATTGATACAGGTATATTTCTGTGCTACCTGCCTTCGCTCCACATCACAGAGGACAGGAACATTTTCAGCAAAAAGGGAGAGAAAACTGACTAGTTCGGTGTTGGCACTCTTAAGTATTTTCCTGGTGAGAGAAGAGGACACTTTCTACTTTTCTCATGTAAGCCAAGGCCTAAAAGAACCCATTATTGTGCAGCACTTGTTTGATGGAGCTCATGTGAGATGACTGAGTTTCAAGTGACGTCTGCCTCTGCACACCACGAGCCAGGCTGATGAAGAGTTAGGTCTTTATGAAGCCCAACAACTTCTCCACTTCCCAATAATTTCTGCGTAGCTAACCTGCACAGAAACAGCATTCATTTCAAGACAAGCCCCACTTCTGCCCTTTCAGCTACATTTGAGTAACAGTCACTTGATGACTCCTTTGGTGCAGAAGGGAGTGAACAATACAATCATTGACTCATAGAAATCAGATATGGAAAAGATTGAGTAGTCCATGTAATCTGCCACCTTACTAATGCAAGGCTGCTTCCTACAGTGTTACCATCCAGTACCATCACAGTGCTTTTTGCTTAGCATCTTGCAAAGGAAGGAGTTTCTGGGTGCTTCAGAAACAAATGCAGTCTGTGTAAGGAGAAGGGTTCTGAGACAAGAGATACAAAATGTAGGAAGATGTTAATTAGTAATACTATACCTTGCAGTAATATTAAATTCTCATACCTTCCACAAAGGCATAGCTGCTAAAGGATAAGGTTTAAAGCCAACTGTATCTATTGTACCACACAGTGTAGGGGAGTTATATGGCAATTGTAAGAAGAAGGAAGTGGCAAAATATTTTGCAGCTGGTTGTGTCCAAACAGGCTTTACTGTGCTGTGTCTTGATCCCGCAGTGGGATGTGATCTCGGACTTTGTTCATGACCAGCGCTCTCCTCATTTCACTCCATAGTGTTTTGGTTTCTCTGGAAAAGAAATCTGCATGGTTCAGCCTCAGGTCAGGCACTGCACAGTTTGAGCAGGTCCTGAGTGTGGATGAGCAGGGGTCTAGTATCCTGCTTTCCATGAGTGCATTTGGATGTAGTATCTCAGAATGTAATTTTCTTGAGAACTACAATTTCTATTACCTGAGGAAGAAAACCCAAACCTCTTAGGTGAAACCTTAGCTTTAAAAATTCACCATATTAAATCTACCAGCTGTGTATCTACTATCTGATGCACTGGCCACATTAGTGGAATTAGAAGTAATTCTTCAGCCAGGTTAGGCCAAAAATTACTAAGTTAGGTTCTTACCACCTGCTGGAAACAATGGGTTTTAGTTCAAAAATGGATGGGGGGGAAACACCTCTTCTTTTCACCCGTTCTAATAGATAGGTTGTAAATATTGTTTGCATATGAAACAGCAATACTATGCAGCTGTGTTTTACAGGAGAGGCCTAACAAGGGCATTCTTTACTTTCTGTCTCCTCTTCAATAAATTATTTGAAATAAACCTTAGAAAACTGAACTGAGGAGGAATGAAGGAGACGATGAAAAAATTAAACTGTTTGTTTTATTGCTATTCCACACTGAAATATGAAAAGCTAGCATACTTTATTCTGTGCTACGTAAAGATAATCGCTTTTAAAAATAATTGTTCATTTCTTTTCCCTCTCAAGAGTGGCCGGTAAATACTGTCAATAAAGTGAAGTGTCTGTTCATTTGCCTCTGACAGTATAATCATAGTGATATTCAATTATACTGCTAGACCTGAGGGTCTGTCAGAGTTTTGGTCTCGAATTTGATGTGTTTAACTGTGTTTATGTACATGATAGTAGTCCCTGATGTAAACTGGAAAGGTATTTTCAGTTTGAGACAAAATTAAAAGGAAAAAATGTTTATCTTTTTAGTTCCCAAACCCCAGAAATGAAAATTACAGCCATGTAACTCCCTAGAGTCCTGGCTTGAGTATGTCTTGTATACTTCTTAAACATAGATAGGAGCAACATAGATACATCTGCACAGGAATTCAGTTCCTCCAGGGATACATGGAATATGGTGGGTTGGCAAGTGTTCTCTTGTGCTACACACTTAATGAGACATAGCTTTTTTAAATTTGTATTCCTGAGTGTCGTGAGCCTTTATCATGAGAGAGGACCTCAGCAGTGGGGTGCTCCATAACAAAGTAGTTCTTGCTGTATGGTTTTGTACCAAGACTGCCCCTTATTACTGACATATTTGTCTATGAACCATCATCGTTTGTCACTGAAATGGGCTTAATGACATAGCATTTTATTCTTCCTCATAATTTGTTCCATATCTTGGGCTTCCTCCCTTCTTATATGCTCTTTGGTTTGCTTCTTACTGTTCAAGACTCTCCTTACAAGCCATCTCTTTTTCAAAAGTCATTGTAAGAGTATCTCACCAGATAATATATGTATTTTAAAGGGAATTATACATCCCATTACTCTCTGGCCTCCAGCTTTATAAATCGCACATCATTAAATTGTGCTCCTCTATTTGTTGCTTCATCTTGCAGTCCATGTCAAAAAATTCTTTTTTTTTAGCATGGTCACTGTTACATTACATTGAATGTGCCTGACATTACACAGCCGTGTTCAGAATGGACTCCAGAGCCTAGTGGGTCGTTTCATCTTTAATTAACATATATGCCTAATCTTAAGATTGCTGTAAAATGTGTCAGCATTAGTTGAATATGTGTTGTGGGTTACCTGAGTTCAGACCCAGCACGATAAGCTCTACGGTTTTATTGTTTTGGTTAAATTGATTTGTGGAGCACTTGAGGAGCTTTTGCACCTAATTGTTATTCTCATAGTAGCAGAGCATTTCCAGGTCCTCAGGATCAAAGCTCTGGGTGTCTAACGAGTTTCACTATGAAAGATTTCTTGCATTTTCTAATTATGCAAGAGTTCTCTATCAGTATCTGATAAAGATCTCTCTGGTTTTACATCCTGTGATGCTAGCTAAAATGTTCCTATTCTTTTTCCTTTTCCATTTCAGTAGTTTCTGTTAGAAGACAGAAATTATTTCTGCTTTTCCTTTGCCCTTTCAAAAATCTCTGTGTTAGAGAATCTTAAATCTTTGGCCATATTTCAAGTACATGTCTGTGTTTGTACTCAAAAATAAATCAGTCTTTAAAACAGGACAGTCTGATGCTGCAGTCACATTCATGATTGCTTCTTATACTTGCACAGAGTATGCTTTCCCCTCTTGTGCCTTTTTAAGCTTTTATTACATGCTTACTGTCTCCTAGTTTTCCCTGCCACTATCATGTTCCTTGACAGAGGCAGCTTTTGCAAGATTGTGTAATCACTGTGCCTGGTCTCTTATTGCTCTTTATTGTGTCCATGTGTTTGAAGTACCATCTGGTTGTCCATCAAATTCATACCTTTACTAAACACTTTATCAAAATTTCTCATGCTGAAAAATGAGGAGCTGTCTGAGTAAAATACGTGATATCTCTTTATAATGCTGCCTTTGATGAATTTGCCTTGCCTTATCTTTCCTTCAATCCTATACCCTCTTTATTTTCTACCTATTTTTTTCTCTCCTTTGGTTTGTTGGGTTTTTTTCTTTGTTATCCCTGCTTCCAGTAAATCTTTTCCTCGGACTTCTCACCCTTTTTTTTTTTTCTTGCCTTCTTCCCTTTCCTTTTATGTGCTCTGCACCTGTTTTTCATCTCTTCTATTTTGATTTTTTTTTTTTCCTTTCTGCCCACTCCTTACCAGGTTGACAAAAGGAGCCAAAGGCTATTTGCTTTGCATAAACGTTGACTGGAAGAGGAAGCAGAGCAGGATTATGCTCTTTTGGTGGCTTTGCCTTTGCAGCTGACTCTGGGTTTAAAGAGCATCTGCTGTCTGCTGCTCAGGGTGGGCTCAGAGGAGTGGGACACCAGCAACTGGGAAGTCATCAGAAGAGTGACAGGCATAGCACATTTGCTATGCATAGAAAGGTTTGTGCCGAACACTCCTAAGGCTTTTTCATGAATTCTTAAAAGACTAAATTATGGTCTCCTCTCTTTCATGCTTTTATGGAAGAAGATTAAGTTTCCCCCCCCACTGGACGCTAGAAAAACTGATGGGAATTTTTTCTATCAGACCTCTTTTTCCTAGGTAGTGAAATGGATTTTCAACAGAAAACTGTTTTGGAAAGTTTTTACTCTCTGGAAAAGATCTTACAGGTCTGGTTTGAATAAAAATTTTATTTTATTAAATACTTTATGTTTCTGAATTTCAGTTTCAGAAGCAGTTTGGTTTCCCTTTTCCTTTTTTGATGATACATTACATTTTAATCAGCTTCTACCAGCTTTAGATACTAGTTCTCTTCCAGAGCATAGACCTGACTTTTTTCCAACTCACTTTTTTCCCAGGAATCAACGCATGCATCTCATCATCATCAGTATTATTTAAAGATGCTGACCTCAGGTTTGCAACTCTGAATTTCTTTTCCCTGTGATTGTGTGACAGCAGCTTTCTGTCTTCCCACAGTGCAGTCCCTAAGCTGTGTGGAGTCTTTAGCCCTTGCTTCGTGTCTTTACTACCAGATTTCAGCACTGTGTCTACATACACATGGGAATGATACTCAGTGTGAGATAAAGATTGCTCTCACAGACAAAGGCGTAACAGGGATCAGTAGCTGTCAATGAAAGTGAGATAAATTCAGGCTTGTAGCATGATGCAATTTCCTAAATGGTTTCCCATACCTTAATGTTATTTGCATGGGACTGGATAGTTCTCTAAATGTTAAATCCTGGGAAAAAAATACCCCGTTCTCTGGGAAAATTATGGTGGTATTTGTACAAGGAAGATGAGAGAAGGTGCTTGTAGTAGTTCTTATGGGTTTAGGTAGGAACTTCTCTGGAACTACCACCCAGCTCTTTTCCACGCTTGGAGACTCAAAACTGCTCTGGCAGAAGCTCTGCATCATGGGCAAAGATAAACCCTGTGGATTGAAGCATCAGCTTTTCACAACAGGATCTCTGCAAAGCCCTTAGCTGGGTGACAGTGATGAACCAATGTCAGCTTGGTATTTCTTTGTGACTGTTGCTCGTAGAGGAGGAAACTGCAAGAAAAGGCACTTGCAATAAAAACAGTCTGAGCCGTTTCTATTTTTTGTGTCTGAAGATAGCTAACAAATGCAGAGAGGTGTCTATAAGCCTCCACCAACCAACCATTTGCTGAAGCTTGTCTTGCAGCGTGAGAGATGTGAAAGCCTTTATCTTCTAAAACTTTTATTTAACTGTTGAATGCCAGCACAAGGGAATATTGTGATGGAATGCAACCTAGAGCAGCAAAGCTATCACAGGTGAGGATGAAAGAGTTCAAAAGACAGTAGTACTATCATTCACTTTGCCAGAGAAACAGCTGAAATAGCCATTAGATGAAAGTCATGTGGATGAACCTGAATCCTGGAGTGGTGAATTCATGTTGATGAGAAAATAAAAGCCAGCAAAGTAGGTTGCGACCCCTATGGTCTCCCCATCATGTGGGGAGTCTTCCTCTCAGAGACCGTGAAATATCTTTGACTAATCCATATATCTTAAACCTCATTTCAGTTCTGCACTGATTCCCATTTCTCACTGGCCCTCACTGTCATGATCTTTGACATTTTCTTGTTTGCTGCTTCACTGCTGTTTGTCCCAGTCCTTCCTTGCTGGCTTTACAGGTGGTGGGATCATTCCTTGAGATGACGAGGTTCTTGGTCAGCTCTGCTTTGAGCTTGTATGTTTTTCTCTCATTGCCTTTAGGAGTTTTGCCAGTTTGGGAATGGCAGGTTGCATTGCTCCCAGAGTGCTGCCCAGCTGGATCCACAGGTGAATTAGATAGGGAAAGCTACCAAACAGCTTGAGTGCGAGTGAAAGCCATGAGCTCTGTCTAAGGCAGTCGGGATCCTCTAGTGCCCATTGATTCTTCAGGGAGCTCATCTGTCATCTTCACTCCCCTGACCTACTGACCCCTGCTTAAGAAGATACATTGGAAAATTTCTTTTTTCACTGTTAGTGGGGTTTTGGTTTTTTTCACCTAGAAACATTCTCTTTTCTTTATTGAATACCCAGACAGCCTTTTTTTTTTTTTTCCCCCCTATCCTAGTCTACTAACCAGAACTTATGGAGATGCAAGTTAGGAGAGTCCACAGACAATTTTTAAAACAAAAATATGACTGCATAACTATTTATTTCCAAAATTATGGTTTCTAATGGTTGTTAGTTCAAAGAAATTTTTGGTGCCAGAGAATTGATGCTATCTGGTTTCTAAATATGCATGACATCACTTCTTTCTGCAATAATTAAGGGCTTCATTCCCATTAACTAATTTATGTAACCATCTTTCTGCTATTAGACTTACAGAAAATAACAAAGCAAGCACTGAATTTTTAATGTAGAATATCTCCTGTTGAGTACCTTGTACATTTGAAGTGTAGAATCTGTTCTTAGTTCTTAACCAATGTTGTGTTGAATTAGCACAATGATTACTGTTGTCTTTTCATTTTCTGGCCAAAGACCAGGAATATTTTTTGCCAATGCAAAGACAACTCTGCAAATTCTATCACAAAGCTGTTGTCTTTGGCTCTGACTAGCCAAATCTGTTGTGGATTAGCCCACAAAACAGGAGCTACTGTGCATGTGTAAAGCAATAGACTCCTTGGTAGTAACAATAGCAGGGAGGCAATTTTAATGGGGTCTCACCTGGACTAATACAGCAACTCCTAAGATATCTGCCTTGCAAATGAGACCAATACTTTAAAACCACTTCTCACTTTACTAAGGTAGTGATTTGGCTGTCATAAAAGTCAGTAGTAGGTATTTTAAAATTATTTCTAATGTCTACATTATATTAAATTAATTTGGAGAGCACTTCATGTCCCAGTTGAGGAAAATGTTTGCACAAATGGTTATGGTTAAGCTCACATTTAGTTCTTGCTGAGAATGGACTAGAAGTTGAATACCTTGACTAGATGTCACTAAAAGTGGTTCTGTGAGGAAATGTCATCTATGAAAGATGTGGAAGTGTCTGATGTAGCCCCAAGGCTTATTACTAAGAATGTTACTGTGGTCACCTCAGGTGAAGCTTGTGCCCTCCTATAGCACTGTGAATACTCAAGATCCTTACAATAAGCACTTTTATTTGGAATTGTCAAAATACGATACATATACTTTATATATTTCATAAAAGAAGTGCTTAATAAATACCTATTAAAAGAGATGATTTAATTATTTTTCCTTTCTCCACATAGTTTGACTAGGAAGCAATGGTGCCTCTCAACTTCCAGTGAACACTGTGCCCCTTCCATCTGTGGAAAAGCTGGGCACGCAAACCCTTTAAAACCCAGCTGCTGTCTGTTCTCCACTGTGTTTTATTTGGTGTTTGTTACCATTGCATGCAGAGGAACAATCACAGCTGTGGGAAGCATGGACAGCTGTTTAGTTATTTGCAGATGGCTTAAAGATGTGTATCAACCAGTCATTTGTACTTGCTAGGTGAGCTAGGGGAGTTCATGTGATTTAGAATAGTCGCACAGCATTTCTTTGCTAATCAGGGAGTTGCCTAATTTGGAAATACATGTATATCTGAGGCCAATCTGATACACAGCAGCTCCTTACCTTACACCCATTCCAGTTTGGGAATAATTATTGTAATGTTTTGCAGATTTGGTTCCAGTAGATAAAATTTTGCATCCTCCCTTGTGGCCTTATCAGTCTGTCAGCTTCATTTTGCTTTGAGAAATTCAGGAGAGGTTTCCTTAATGTTCCCAGTGGTACATATCAATTTTGGATAGAACTTTTAGCCATTTAGACAGTTGTTTGGGTTATGTTGAGATGATGGGAAACTGTAACCAAGGAGGAGGGAAGTGTAAAATTAACAGATGTTCCTCCTTTAGACATTCCCAAAAAGCAAACTGCCATATTTAGTTAAAGGGCTCTGCCTGGAAATAATGCAATTATTACTTCTAATAACCTTTAAGTACATACGGGTGCCCCACAACAACTGTGTTAATATCACGGAAAGACTTGCTAGACCAGGCAAATATTAATGTAGGATACACAAGTACTAATGAAGACCTGAGGTGACTCAGTGTCTTGAGTGCTTTGCAAATCTGTATTTATCACCACAAGCCTCAAAGATGTTCCATAAGCCATAATGTGAATGGCCTGCAGTGCGAGTGGAGATGATTAGTATCTGTGAGTGCTGTGCTCTTCACAGGCCTGGGCCCTACTTTACCTTCTCCTGGATCTCCTTGTTTTAATAAAACAGTGTTGGAATCCATCCATCAGTGAATTACTGCAGGTTTGATTAATTTGTAAATAAACCTGATGTTCATGCTGTTACCCAACAGTTGTCTCCACTTGTTGGCAAGAGTTTCAGGATCTGAGAATGCATTAAGTCTTTACTCATAAAGTGCATGATATTAAGTCAACTTAAAAAAAGGTAATTACATTTTCATTTTGGTTTCCATCTTTAATAATGGCAATGTCCCTATCACTGAAATGGATAATATTCACAGCATGTAAGCACCTCCAGGCTCTAGCAGTGAAGAGATTGTACATTTTTTTGGGAAAGGGTGCTGCTCTGCGCAGACTTGGTAGCATGAAAACTGAAAGAATGTATGAAGCGTTAAATAGGTGGGTGAATTTTAGGTCCGCTTTTCTAGCTACTTTGAAGAAGCACACAAATGACTTGGCTGGAAAAGTCACAAGAAGTTCATAGGAAAGAAAAATTTCTGCAGCAGCAGTATTCTGATCTCAATAGTTCATACATGGAGAATTGGGATTAGACAGTGCTCTAAGCTGACTTTTCAGAGGCCATACTTTCCATATACAAGACTGCTTTCAGACAAGCTGAGATGCTGATTTCTGAACTTTCAGGTTAGTCACTATTTAAGGGTCTCCAAAGTTCCCATTTAGTTTAATTATATTTTTGCATGTTATGAAAAGAATTCCAATAACTGTCCTGTAAGTTCCAACTCCCAAATCTTTCCCTTAGAAAAAGCATTCTGGGATTGCTGATTTCCAGAAATACACTTACCTATGCCCCTAATTTGTAACCTCACTTCTGAAATCCTAACCGTGCTGAAGTCAATGCCAAACCTTCCTGAGGATTTCATAGCCAAATAGTTAAATCAGGAAAATAAATACCTGAACTCATTATATCTTCTGCTGCCCTCATAATATTTAACACTTTGTCAAGTACAGAAGAGCCACCAACAAACGTAATACCAGGCTTTCAGCAGCATTGACAGTGAAGTATCAATAGTCAGCATTTCATATGAATTGTACACATCTGTTGGATTGGATTCAAGCAAAACGGTAGACAACACCAGGGCTTCATTAAGATCATTTTGTAATTGAGTAAAATGATGGGTCAGCCTGCGAGTGTAAATATTAAGTGGCAGTAGTTCTCCAGCACATTTAACAAAGGGTCCATCTGGCCTCGAGTGAATGCATAAAATATGTAGTCATTGTTATATTTATGATATAGGTAGAAGTTAATTTTCTTACATTTTGAAGAGCTTGAGAATAGTAGGTCCTGTCTTACGTGTATTTCTGACACTGGGCTTCAGAACAGTTTTTTCTGAAATCTAATGACAGCTAAAATTTGGTTCCTACAAGGCTTATGTCTTTTGTGTGAAGTGAAAGGAATTGGGTGGTGTGGTACTGTTAGAGCTGTGTTAGGAAGAGGCTGAGAAGCTTGGTGTGCAAGATGCACATCCCTGCTAGCTTGTCTCCAAGGGCAGGGAGAGAGGGTGCTGCCTGACAAAAGTCATAGCCAAGATAAAATCTCCTGAATCTCAAGCAGGTACTGGCTGGATGCACTGCAAAAATACCTGCTCTAAATTTGGAGAGAGAAAGCAATATGGTTTTCACACCTTTCTTAACTAACTGGTATACTAAGAAGGAATGGCAATGATGACAGCCTCATCACGAGGGGAGTGCTTCTGTGGTGGTTGTTAGGAGAATGCTCAAAATTAGCTTTCACAGTCTCCAGTGAAGGAGTGGAATCTGCGTTTTATGCCATCCATCTATATACCAAATAAATGTGGACAGTTGTCATAGAAATAGTTACAGAGACAACGTCTATCCACATTAAGCCTAGCAGAGGTCATTTCTAAACTGCTTCCTCTCTGACCAAGTTAAGATAGCATTTAATATGGACTTAATTTGTTCCAGGCAGAGGATTAGTTATTAGATCTTGAAATACATGGCTGGTTGGTGATCCTTTTTTTTTTTTTTTTTTTTCTTTTTTTTTCCTCAAGTTTTCTGGAAATACCATTCAGCTGAAGAGACCACAATGTAGGCAATACCACATGGTGGTTTCAGTGCCTTCATCCTGGCATGCATATTGTGTTTTGAGTGATGCCGATCTGTTTTGAGAGCTTGTGGGATTTTCAAAACCACTGCTATGTTAATCTCATTTGGGTTCTCTAACATGCTTCAGATCACACTCTCTTTTTCAGGGTCTGATTACAAGATACTGAATGATGTTTTGTACTGCAAATGAGTTGTTTTCAGTTTTCACTACACCTTCATTTTGGAAGTCTGTAACTGTTTAACCTCTCTGTAAGTCTTCAGCATGCCATATTACAGTGAAATTCTCTGCTAATCGAGGTGGTTGCTAATGAGAGAATCTCTGTCTCTCTCACTCAGTAGAGGCACTGCTGTATCCTAAAGATATCTTGCTTTTTGATCTCCTTGATTCAGATTAATTGTAGGAGGCTAAATTCAGACAGAAATATCAAATGCACAGCAATGCATAACAGAAATGTTACAATTACATAAAAGTATGAGAAATCAAAGGAGGGATTCAGATAGGTGATTGAGCATGGAAATAACAGGGTAGCTGAAGTTCATGATTTCAGCTTGTAGTTCTGATCTGCTTGTATGTAGACACTGAGTCATCCAAGGCAGAAAAGTAAATGAGGAGAGAAAACATAAGCTGTCATACGAGAACCAAGGTAAATAGAATTACCTGCCTTTCATGTCCTCTCACATATGGGCTGAATTCATCTCTGATGCAATCCAAAGACAGAAATACATGAGCAGGACTAATATTGGCAGCAGAGGAAAATTTTCAGTAGTTATGACTAGCATTCCTCCCTGGGAGCCAGTGTGTGTTTTGTTTGTTGTTAGGTTTTGTTAGGTTTTTTGGGGTTTTTTTGGCTGGGTTTGTTGGTTTTGGTTTTTTGGTTGGTTTGGTTTGGTTTGGTTTGGTTTGGTTTGGTTTGGTTTGGTTTGGTTTGGTTTGGTTTGGTTTGGTTTTTTAAGGGGAGAGGAAACAAGCATGTGAAATAGCATGTAAGTATATGAAACTGCATGATATAACATCTGAGTTGCATATTCAGGGAAGAACTAGAAGCTACCATTGAAGATTGGCTTAAAACAAACCTTGCTTTGGAATCAATTGTGCATCTTAAATACATGCCTTGACGTCGTCACCAACCAGCCATGTATTTCAAGATCTTCATCTCTGCCTTGTGTACTAAAACTTGCTAAATTTGGGGCAAGATTTAGTTCTGAACATCTTAGATCTGAAATGTTTCATATAAAATTCTTGTTTCAAGTCCTTTAAAGAGTTGTGAAATTCACATGCAAACTCTGAACCTTCTGGCTCCGGTACGTGTTCAGATAATGAGATTTCAGTAGGGAAATACAGCCTTTGCCTTATCTATTGCAGATATATCCAGCATGGAAAACTCTTAATAATCAGTAGATACTGTAAAAAGATCTGCATGGATATTCATTTGCGCATTAAAAAGCAAGAATCTAATTAGCAATATACTGTGGTATCAGCATTATGTTAAGTGCTTTTGTTTTCATCATCCTCAAAGCATTCCTAAATCTCTGAGAGAAATGAGGAAAACCATATAATCAACCATACAAAATCAGTCACAGCTGTACAAAATGTACTGTGGGCAAAAATGTACTCTTTGGTGAAGCCTGAAAATACTGTCAGGTAACTCTGACAAAAGCTTTGTTGTAGAAATGTGAGCACATGCAACACACGCTGAGGAGATTGTTTCAGCAGAGGATCATGGATTTGCCTGAGAAGTATGTGCTAAGAGGAGTGTATTTCTGACTGAAGAGGAATTTATTTCTGCATTGCCGTGTTCTTGTAAAAGTGCAGAGGAACGGCTCTGCCTGTTTAAAGCAGATTTGGACCCATTTATGCATATCATTCCCACGTAAGCATCTAAATACCTTTATTTAGGGGTAGATAGCATGACTCCTTTGCCTGTGGGTACAGATGTGTGTATGTCTGCGTGTCCTTATTCAAATACATGTATCTGAAAAAATGGTAACTTCCTCCAGGGAGATCAGCTACAGCAGGTAACCCACACCTGGTATTGAACTCACAGAAGAGCCAAGAATGTAGAGCTCTCATATCATTATTTGGCCAATGAATGATCTATGTAGACATAAACAGCCCTATTTTTGAGTGCACATGGCATGGTGGTAGTCCTTTTGCTGGTTTGCTTTGGGGTTCATTTCAATTGCAGTTCTGCAGTACATGGGAAAAAAAAGAAAAAATAGAGCTTTTAAAAATGTTTAGACAGTTCTAAGAAACCTGTCTTCTGTGCGCTTTTCTGATTTGGTCGGGACTCAGGAGAGAGAGAGGAAAAAAAATTATGTCTCAGCCAACTCGAGTCCTTAACCTTTCAGGTATTATAATGCAAATAAAATGTGTTATCCTGAAATGTAAATAAAATGTTTGATACAGACAAGTCATAATGCAGTCCTGCAGCTTGTATATGCATAGGTGTAACAGAGTGGGGACAGGAATTTTTCTTCTATTCATTAGCTTTCAGAATACTGAAAGCAAGAGATTCCATCTGGAGAAGAGTTTCTAAGTTTCCAAGAACGAAAATGAAATAAATGTTGTTCCCATATTGTTCCAACTGCTTGATTAGAAATGAGTCAGAGAGGGATCTCTGTGTTCTTCTCTGTCTGGACATGTGTACACCCTGGTAAGGTCAGATATGAAATTTAAAAATTCTGTTAGAAGTATTTAGATCCTTAGCTAAAAAGACGAGGTTCCTTGTAGGAAAATGAGAGATTAGTTTTACAGTTGTAGGCTATCATGCTGAAAATACTTATGTGGACAAGTACCATGGATGTAATGAACTTGCTTGATCTATTTATAGCTTTGCTCAGTGTATGTTTTTACCCAGGTGGTGCTCCTTAAATTTCACTGGACTGTGTGTTTGAGCAGCAGTTCACACTAAAGATCACAGTGCAGGACAAGAGTCCAGGTAGCAAACAAATATACTTAATTAAGTAGACATTCACAATTAATTAATACAATACTTATGACCATTTTATGGTGTCTCTCTGCAAAAAGGATTTGTAACTTTCAAAATTGCTAGTAATTACTATTTTGTTTTTGTTTTGAATAATTTTCTTTACAAGGATAAATAAATAACATTCAATTTTGAGAATGGAGAAACATGCGAAAAGGGTGGAGCAGCCAAACCTTACAGTGTGCCAGGAGTGGATTCCAACCTTCCAGCGTCTTCTTCACTCTGTAGTAATAGATCATTCCCATCCCTACAGCACCTTGCTTCTCCAGGCTTCCTATTTGCTAGTTTTGATTCCATACATTTACTCATTTCATATGCTTGAGCTCCCACCAAGACTGGTTTGCTTTTCTTTTCTAATAAGACTGAAATTTTCCTCCATTTTCAACTGAAGTCCATTTGTATTCACTTCTTTCACAAGCTATTCTTGTAATTTAATTTTTTAAATGTTATCATTTTCATATACATTCCGAAATTCTGCTTTTATCTACCAGTTCATAGTTTTGTAAATCTCAAAAAAAAAAAAAAAGAAAACATACCTGTGAAGGGGGAAAATAATCCAGGCAATTACATTAAACATGCTTACCTCAAACTATAGTTGGACCAAATGTCTTTCCCCGTGCCCCTTCCCTCCTACTGAACTAATAGATTTAATGTTAAATGCAATATTTTAATAAAATACTTCTTTTTTACATTTTACTGAATGGCGTTTCATCTGCTGATATCCTGATACTTGTGCAATGTATCTGGTACACATGAACTCACCTAGGATGGCTAATTGTAAGGCTTGCTGGGACAGAGATCATGACTGAGTGTGAGGATGCCTGCAGCTCTCTTTGGGAGAGTTATAAATGAAAGCTCAATGAGTCCAGGTTAAAAGTACAGGGTTGGGTTGGTTTGGTTTGGTTTGGTTTGGTTTGGTTTGGTTTTCCTCTGCAGCAAGTGTTAGGAAGCTGGCTTCCCATGTGCAGTTTGTTATTTTAAAAGCATTTGAAAATACAAATGCAATGATTTAATTGAGCTCAATGATTGCAAAGTATTTTCTGTGACTTTTACCGGGTTCAATTACTAGATTGGGATCACATCAAAGGAACTGCAGGATTATTAGCATTACAAATCTGCTTCCTGATCAGACCTACTCAGCACATTGAGTTTAAGGAGGGGGGATTAATATATTTCTGTAACATGAATGAAACCACCTCAGGTTCTAAAACAGCCTCCTCTTGTGCACTCCATAAAACTTCCCTCTGTAAGGAGCCAGGTGCTGTGAGGTGCTGATTATCAGTTTTAAGCTAATGGTTCTAACTTTGGAGGCTCTCCAGAGAAGCAGTGAAGATGGTAATAGTGCCCCATTTTCTCTTGTTCTCTTCCTTCCTTGTCTTTCTTCAAGCTACCTGTTTCCCACTCCCATGTTGCTGTTTTCTTCCCTTTTAGCTCTTCCAAAATGAGTTTGGCTTCAAAAAGACTCTTTTAAAATTAAAAAATAAACTAGTCTTTTTTGTTTTCTAGACCCTATCAGACCTGATTCACCCTGCAGTTCCTTAGTTCCATGCTGGCCTAGCTGAAGGCTTAGTGAGTGGCAGTGCTGTGGCAGAAATGGCAGCCCTTGGTGAGGGGGGCCATAACTCTGTAAAATGGCCTTGTTCCCAAAAAAAGCAGAGGGTGGAACTGCATATGGATTAAGTCTTATGTTGAGCATCAAGTGCAGCTGTTTTTATTACACTATCTGCAAAATAGAGCAAGCAGTGTGCAGGCAAAGCTCAAAATCCCCTTAGCGACTTCCTAATCTGAGGTCAGTTGAGAAAGGATTCCCATTCCTGGATTCAACTTCCAGTTTAGAGGAAGGGCCTGTACCTAAATCTTCTGTACACTGAAATGTTGTTTGAAATGGTCTGGGCTACAGAAAACCATCTGATATCTTTGTTAGAGGACCAAGGGCCTGGAATTAGTGTAAATAACTTCCATGTGGGAATGGGACTGTCAGTGTAATGTGTGTGTGCCCCAGCTTTCTAGCCTCAGACTGTTGACACAGTCCTTTCCTGCCATACATCCTTAGGCTGTTCATACTGGTTTTTGACAGCACTTCTGTCACATCAGCTGCAGCTTCCCACTCTCCAGGTCTTGGCATGCCCTGTGGGTTGGCTGGCTCAATTATAGTCCCTGTTCCCAGAGAACCATCTCTTCCTGTAGAATAGCTATCATATCCTTGATGACCTCCTGTCCCGTTAGCAGTTCACCCTCACTTTGTCTCTTTCCTCTCTCTTCTGACTGTGATTTCAAGTCATGTCACAGCCACACTGTTCCAGGGCATGCATTTTCTCTTTCTTAGCCATGTGCTTGCCTGATCATGTTTAATTAGTGGTTTTCCTAAGGGTGGTCTCTGGTCTTCTTGCACAGTTTCAGTAGCTGCATCTTCTTGAAATCGCTGTAATAGTCTGACATGTGGTGGAACTAAATGTAGAATGTCCGTCTTTCTATCCAAAATGTTTTTAAGGGACAGGGGAGGATTCTCAAAGAAAGGCAACTGAGGTCAGGGAAGAGCAGTTACTTACACTGGAAAATCTGTGAACACATGTTGGGTAAATCTGCCTGCGGCTTCTTTGTGGTGGTGAGGATGTTCATAATTCCCACGAGCAGATACAAAGTTCATGCTCATTCTTCATGCGACAGCTGCGTGACTGGTCATCTCCTGTCAGATGTGAAGGGGCTGGAAGTACAACTCTTCTCAAGGAAGCGTTTCTCATCAAGGCTAAAAGCTGCATCTTTCTCTCGATGTGTCTTCCTTCTGTCCTTTATGATTTCAATGAAAAATCAGAAGCAGGCTTTTTCAACATTTCTTTTGTGTACTTAATGACCTACTTCGCCATTGTAGCTTCAAAGAACCATTATGCTTTTCTGCTCCACCCTCCTGTAGTCACAAGCCTTTCAGATCATCAGATGCTCTTCAGACCTAATCGCAGAAACTGAACATTGCAAATCATGTCAAGATTGGGAAGAGCCTGAAACGCAAAGTCCAGATTAGTCATAACTTGGAGTTGTTGGCTTTCTCTTCTGCAAAGATCCAAGCAGGTATAGTTCAGTCTTTAAAATCAAAGTAGACCTTGTTTTATGGAGTTCTATCTGATCAGTCTAGTTCATGAGTACCCAACTGCACATCTCTCAATGACAATGAATTATCTAATCAGGTTTCTATCTGTATCACACTGTCTAGGCTGTGGACAGCATCTTCTTATCATTTTTCACATCTCTATGTGTTTTCTTGTACCTTAACGGAACTGATATTAAATCATTGCAAATAGGAACTCGAACCTAAAGTAGTTACCCAACTTTGAATATGACTTCTTTGAATAAGACTTGGCAAATAAACCTGTCTGTGGTTAGGATTCTGGACATTTTTAATCCTGTGCTGTCTCCCTATCACAGATGTATTGTAGTTCATTAATAGTTAATTATTTGTAGCAGACTTGGCAAAGGTGAAGATTGTAGCAGTTGGGAGGTAAAATGGGAAGGTATTCACTGATTGCGGTAAGAATGGGAAAGCATTTTTCTCAGCAAATGAAAAGGTTTTTATTCTATTTTGTAGATGGGAGATGGAGTATGCTAAAAATGGAACTTAATATGCTTCCACATCTCATTTGAATAGTCATCAAGCAAAGCAGAAGATCTGTGTGGCATGAGAGTACTGGGTCTTAGTATTGCACAAACATGGATTGTTACTTCTTTGGCTGTTTGGGTCTCCCACAGAGTCCAGTACATATTTCACATTTAAAATATGTACTCATATTGCATTTAAGAAGGGGCCTTTTTGTATCAGGAAAACTTAAACAGAGGTCTGTGATGGACAATGGAGAAATAGCAGCCACCTTCATTAAATATTGCTTTTAATACATCAGATGTTACAGAGTGGGATCAGATGCCTTTTGGGTCAGTGAAGATGGATGAGGAGTTAAAAAGCTGGTACTAGAGTCTAGTTTTACTATAGGCTTATTGTGAGGCTCTCCATCACCAGCTGGAAAACGGTGTTAGTAAAAACACTTATTATCACAGAATCTTGTTAGGAAGCAGGTACTCAGTCTGCAATTATTTTATCTTAATGCAAGAAAAATGCATTCTTTGTGTCTCTAGAAGAAAAAGAATTAGTTACCACATTCATATCCAAGAGACAAGCATAATTAAAAGGCTTTCTGTGATCTTATTCTGCTTTCAGCATTAGTTTTCTGAGTGCCATGTGTGTCAAAGGCATTGTGTACAGCTCAGGTGTCTACTTGTCAGAGAACAGTTTATGGCTCAAGGCAGTTGTTTATTTTGTTTGTTTAAACTTAATGAGGAGTGCAGTTGACTGTCCAATACACATACCTTGGCTTGGGATGGCTCCATCTGGCACAGGATTGAAATGGTCCTGCTTCAAGTCAAAGACCACTTGTTTCTAAGGCTGGGCATGAGACAAGTCAAGCTGGTCACTGGTCGAGTGCACTGCTGTGTGAGGGCCTTTGACAAGAAGCCCTCTGAAGGAGGTTAATAACAAGTTTCCAGGTTTCCTCGTTGTGTAGCACATTGTCTCAGAATTACATGTGCTGTGCCATCATTTCACACAGTTTCATTGACTCATCAGAGGCTGGTTGCCAACACTGTGCTTCATCTGTTAATGCCGGGAGAACAATCTCATGGAAAAGCAGGCGTGCATGTTCTGGAGCTATTCAGAGCTCCAAACAGGATGAGTGCTGCAAAAGAGGAAATAGAAATGACAAAAAGCTACAGATGTTTGGAAAGCCAGAAGACTAGTGCAGGAGCTGCCAAAGAAAGAACACATAACAGGAAAAAGAAGTGGATGAGCAATACAGGAATGTGAGATGTGGTAGAAAACCTTATGAAGGGAAAGAACTTGAAATGTTTGTCAAGACAGGAATCGTCACCAGACCATGAGTAGATTATGGTATTTCCTAAAGCCTTTTCTGTTTCACCACGGTTTGATGATTTCATTTTATTTGATAGGGCGATCTTACTTCTGTTTATTCTAATTTTCCCAGCTGAATGCTAGTGATCTAGCAAAAATATCATAGGTTTATAGCCTCATATAGGACTATCTCATTGTAATGTTTGATAATGTTCAGTAGAAAAGGAAAGCTGATGGTCTAGAATAGCTGAAATATAATTTGCAGTAGGTATTTGCTACAAGTATTTTAAGTGGTATTTTTATCAATATTTTGAAAAGAAGTACCTGTTCATTCCCTAGACCTGTGGAATGAAGTTCTGCTCTGTGTATACAGATGCTGACATTAGTATGATCAGTACACAGTGACAAATCGAGGCCAAGCTTCCTCTCACAAGCCAGCTTAAGGAGTTAGAAAAGAGAGGTGTGCTCTTAACAGAAGTAATGCAATTCTCTGCATTGTGGATCCTGTCTATGGTATTTTTCCTTCTGCCCTGTCAGTTCTCTCCATGCTGCAGGAGAATCTTGTCGAGCTCCCACTGAAGTCTTCACTGAGGACTGTGGTGCAGTCAGGTCCTCGCAAAGAAACCTTTGGAAGGCAGGCGTTGTCCTCAATAAGGGAGAAAGTGGTGCAAGTTGCATTCCCATGAAGTGAAAGCAGAATCCTAAATAGCAGCTCCTCTATGTAAAATACCAGAGTAGGGCAATCTCAGAACTCCTCATTTTCTGCAGTGCTTGTAAATATAACATCACACACTTGTTAGTAAGATGAAAATGAGATTGAATTTCCCTGTGAAATACAAAAAGAAGGTAATGGCACAATAGTGCAGAGGTGGAGGGCTCTGAGATGTGTTCTGACGTTACAGCTGTCAGCCTCTCTGTACATGCAGATGTCATACTGTCAGAATTTAATAGGGTGAAATAGGTTTTCATTTTAGATGAACAAGAACTCCAATTATAACCTCTTACAATTCCAATTACTGTACTCTGGGTGAATGTGTTTAACATCAATTCAGCCTGTGGCACAAAAGTCCTTGGCATGTTGCTTGGAACGACGGTGCTACTTGCAACACCGTGGTATCTGTACAATAGGGTGGACGAGGAACTTCCATGAATACCCCTGTATTTGGTTTTTGTAACTTTTAAAAATGTGTCTTTTAAGCTTCAAGCTGTCACTCTTACTGTCAGTCCAGAACTCAGTTTCTCTTGATAACGAGTGAAAGTCCCACCTGGCTAATTTAGAGCTCTGTGATTGTTTAGAACTCATGGTTTATGATTAGCTAAAGAAAAATAGTCTTGTTCCATGTATTAACATTTCTGAAATACATGAGATCAGAGTACTAAGTAAGTCGTGGAAGAATTGTGGTAGCCCTAATTGTAGGAATAAAATTTCAGTTGGCATTTTTCTTGTATTTCTGAAGGCAATTACATTGCTGAAAAAATTATGTAGCTGGTGGCAAAGTCAGTAAACTTTTCTACATTGTATATTTGACCTTGAAAAAAATCTGTTTTGCAAATAGGTCCTCACAAGAGAATGTTCGTGCATTGAAGTTAAAAAAAATGCTGCCAGGTCTTATATATCTGGTTTAGTATTGAGATAAAAACACAGCTAAAATATTCTAAACAATATAGTTTCTAAAAAGAAAGTGTTTCCATTATAATTCCCTGTTGTAATAGTTTGGAATCACAATTGAATTCCATTATCTTTTTATATTTATGACCTCATGCAACTTCCTGTATTACTTGTGCAAAAACTTGGCTTTTTTAGCCAGATGGGCTAATTTGTTACATTCAAATCAATGCAGTTTTAAGATATAAAGTTTTTATCTTGAAATCTGTGCATTTAAATATATTAAGTTTCTATCTCCATTTAATCATAGTCCCGAGTTTTACAAACTGTGGCTCAGTCCCAGAAACACACTGGTGCCTGGAGTGCAAGGTTTGCTGTCAGAGATAGGCAGAGGAAGTATTTAATTTGCTTTTCAGAGGAAATCTCTATTGTGTGAAGCTGCTTTGCTGCAATATCTTCTACTAACGACATCTTCCCTGTATACAGTCAAATTAAGTCATGCCTATTGTGGTTTTCTGCAAGGATCTGAAAAGCTAACGCAGAGGTATTAATTGTCTGTTAGTAGGAAGTTCACTTGTGGGTGCCTGTGTGCTTAAGCCCATGTCTGTTATTGTGGTAGTGAACAGTTGTCCTTTGAAGCCTCGTGTGAAGATGAGAGACTACTGAAGGTGCACCGAGGCTTAACAGCTAGAGCAGAGCTCACCTCCTTCGTTGGCTTATTTGCTAAATGTGACATCACAGAACTTTGCTTACAGATTAAGAATATTTGATGTGCAAGTTATTGAAAAGAACTAGTTAAAGCTTCATCTGTCTCTCTTCTCTGAAATTCCTTGCAGAATAAAGCTGTCTGTAAAAAGAAGTCTGTCACTGCAGTTGGAAATGTTAGTAGTAGCATTAGGTTATATTTCTGTTGTAATAGCCAAAAAAAGCAATTTGTTTTGAAATCTCATCTGCCTACTATGGCATATACATTTCTACAGCCTTGCAGCCTTGTGTTTGTGCAAGTGTATGGTTTGCTGAGCATTTTCTGTTAAAAAAATTTTAAAATATGTATAGATTAAATCAACACAGTTTATTGCATATATCTCCATCTTTTGATCTACTTTTTGAAAAATACATGAGATGTAATACCTACAAAATAATACATCGCTCTAATAGATTAAAGTATGTAAGAGTATTATTTATCAGACATTTCGTCAAATCCAGACCTGAAAAATAATCCATATCTGGGCTCTGTGATAAAAATAACAGTCGGATATATTTTGATCACGAACTAAAATGAAATTCAGCTGTCTGACAGCACTGTTGATCTTTTCCTGTGTGCCATTTAATCTGGTAATGAAAGACGCACTATCTCCCTCCCCCATATGTTAAACTGGAACAATTTTTTCAGGTGCTAAGCACCTGTGGCTTCAAATCAAACTAAGTGCTTTGTGTAGCATAAATTGAGAATTCTGTTTCAGCACTAAATGCTCTTCAACAAGTCCTTTTTATTGCCGAGATGACCGTCTGCCCTTGTAAGCTCTTGACAGTGCTATTTTGGGATGGTTTCACTAGTTAGCTCTGGAATGATCGGAACACATCTTAACAGCAGCAAAAAAACTGATGCAAAACAAGTGCACTTAACTCTAGCTCTGGCATACTGGTAGATGATTCAAAATCGTATTATATTTGCTTCAGAGGAAAAATCTTTAGAGAAAATAATGTGAATGAGCAGTGGAAGTGGCATTTAAGGCACACTCCCAGAGTTTAATTCCAGATTAAGCTTTGCTGTCTGAATGCCAGTGCACTCGTTCCCTTGCCATAAAAAGATCCTGTCTATCTCTTCACTTTAGTTGATTGCTAGAATGTAGAGCAAATGCTCCCTGATGGAGTGAGATACAAAATTAAGTGCTTCCGATTAGTGCAGTCAGAATTTGGAGTGCATGGTGACTTCTGTCTCTGAGAAATGGTCCTTTCAGGCATTTAAAACAGAGCTTGGGGCAGAGAAACTGTTTTTTCATTTTGTTTACTTAATGACAGATAGTGTTTCATTGATAGAGAAATACATTTGAGAGCAAGATATGTTTTTCATAAAATGAGTGTTTGACATGTCCCATAGTAATCGGTGCTTGGCTTGACTGTGCTGTCTCACTGGCATCCAGTCTAAAATTACCGGGAAAAATGCTAGTGAAGTTGAGGGCAGAACCTGCTGAAGATTTACCGTCCTTCTTCCACCCCCAACTGGGGCTCTCAAGAAATGAATATGCTTGAAGAATTTGAACGAAAAATAATAAAGAGCCAGTCAAATGCAGAATGTGTCACAGAAAGTTACTGATGATGTCTTTTAAGAATAGCTAAAATAACAGTGAGTTATGTCAGCACAGAGAGCTTCAGGAGAAAAAAAAAAACTCCCAAAGCTGTATCATATACTTAATGACATAAATGTGTGTTTTCTAGTTACACCATAGGTTCTTGTACATGCTGTTCCTCACCAAAACCCATGGAAGCAAGAATTTATTCTTGAATCTCCTAGAGAGAATGGAGATAGTTGGACAGGGCATGCTGTTCCCAATGGAGGCTGCAGTGCTCCTCAGTGATCCCTTAGAAGGAGAAGTAAGATGCATGCAGCAAATGTTATCACCACAGGTGATGAAATGGCACATTTTGGGGGCTGAACCTGCTTATGCTAATAATAAATGTTATTTTTATTCAGTGCTGAACTGAATCACCAAGAACACTCTTTTGCTAAACTCCTCTGTCCTATGGAACTGGAATCAAGTAATGAGGTGTTTGAATTACTTTGGTTTCGGTGTGGCCAAGTTCAGCTAAAAGTTTGGTCGTTTTCTCTATTTGTTCAATGCTGGTTTAAAAGAAAAAAATAAATGCAACAAACTTTACATTTTAAGCACACATCCTTTTGCATAGGTGGGACTCTTTATTTGCTTACTTAACCTTGTTGTAAATTTGTTTTGTTGCATATCACTGCTCTAGATTGTGTCCTTTTTAGTGCGAAGATTTATTTTATTATGCAAACTCTAATTTGGTATGAAAAGTTGCAAATAGTTAATGGCTATGGCCTTCAGGGATTTAACTTCGGTCTTCTTTAAGGGATGCTAAGCACCCGCAATTCTTCCATTAGTGGTAACAGTGGCTACTCAGGACCTTTGAAAGGCACATCACAAATCTTTCTCTTTGAGAATAGCCCTGATCCTCAGAAGCCCATTTCTTGGTGCATTTCAGAACTATTAGCAAAGGTGGTTATCTCTGGGCAAATTAAGTGTATAATTAAGGGCGTAGTTTTGAGTGTTTCAACAATCAGAATGATTTTGACCCTGAAATATGCTATAGCATATCCCCAGGCTGCCTTCTCCTGGAAAGCGTCAGATGGAGTTTATTAAAATCAAACCTTGAGGAACAAAAGCATCTTAAATTTGAAGTTTTTCTCGCAGGTTCTTTGCACTGTTTGGATTGAATGTCACCTTTTCCCCATCCCTGTGCATATTTTTCCTTAGCACTACTTATCTACTGTACTATAACATTACTATACTGATGTGCTCACTGATTCAGGCCTATTAAGCAGGCTATTACAGCAGTGGAATCATTTTCACTTGAACCTACTGTCTTGGTTTGAAAGGCAGGTGCCTGCCAAGGAAGGCAAGAACTTGCCTTGAAATGGAAAATATGACCCCCTTCCCTCCAAATTATTATAAGTTTGAAATTACAGGGCTTTCAGGCAAAGATATGGGAAAAGGAATAACAGCTCTTTACTAGAATAAATATATATGTATAACAAGGCAAACAAGCAGCAACAGACAGAACCAGAAACCCAGTGACGGCCTCTCTCGGCCGCAGGCCCTTTCCCCTTCGGTGCAGTTCCGCTCACAGCCGGCAGGGGCGCTGGTGGCTCCCCCGAGCCTGCAGGGGGCGCTGTGGCGCGAGGTCAGCCACCTCTCTCCACATGGCAATGGCGGCTCCGGCAAGAGAGGGAGAGAGAGGGGGAGGACTTTCCTTTGCAAACCCCCAGGAAGCAGCCGGTCTCAGTGCCCCTCCGCGTCGTGAAATGGACTGTAGCAGGAACCTTGGAGCAGCAGGCTGGAACAGCAGAGGCGAGCACACCCCGAGTGGCAAACAAAGTGTAGCAGAAGCCACAGGGGTGGTGGGGACATAAGGTGTTGGGTTAAAATGTAGCAAAAAGCCCGAAGGAGCTGCAGAAACAGCGGGGCTGGGCAGCAGCAGCCGGGCTCCCTCAAGCAGCCAGGAGATGCTCCCTCTGGAGCGTGTCGGGGGTCGGGTTTTCCCCTGAGGCACCCAAGGAGATGGTGAGGGTCCTTCCCAGTGAGGTCGGGTGTTGAAAAGGTCCCAGTTCAACCGCCGCTCTTACGAGCAAAGGCTCATCCACGGTAGGAGAAGCAGTGAAGGACAGAACTCCGCCGTGGCAGCGAATTCTCCCCACAGCAGCAGCAGCCCGACTGTCTCACCTCTGGTCCTGAGAGCAAGAGAGAGAGAAGCTGAGCCCAGTCCCTCACACCCCAGCTGAAATCTTGCAGTGTTTCAGCTTTCCCAAGAGAAAGCCCCTCAGCTAAGAGACTGCAGCCAGGTGCACCACTTCCCCCCCATCTTGACCACATCCTTTGTCTCTCTTAACTATTCATTGTTCCAGTCTCTTAGGCAACAAATGGGAGAAAAATTCCCTAAGAAAATTTAAAAAGGAACAAATCCTAACCTCCAACACCCCCTCAGAGGTGAATGCAGATACCTATAAATAAGCAAAACTCACTTTCTTCCTCTGTCATTGCAGAAGCGTCTAAAAAAAATACCAACGAGAGTTGATGATAGCAGATAAATGCTGGTTATGTTTACTTAAATTTAAAAAACAAAAGAGAGTGCAGTTAATAGTAGACCAGAATGGAGATAGAAAGCTAGAAAATGAACTTGACTAGATTCATATCATTATGGGAAAAGTTTCTGTAATCACCAAGTCATGGATTCTTTGAGTACTTGAGTTGTCCCTTCTCTTTAATATTGACCAAATATTTAGCAGGTCCATGGAATGTGCAGTGCCTATTCTGTCTGTGAGAGCTGTTATTTAAGATGCAGCAAGGCTCGTTTGTATGGAGGCCTGGGTACCAAGAACACTTGTCAGATCATAGCAGTCATAATGAATTGACCTGCATTCCCTTCCCAGTGGAGTGAATACCAAGAGCTTCCCAATACTTACTGATCTTTTTTTGGAAAGTTTCCAATGGAATAACTTCGTTCCATTTTCAGAGTACTTTCTGTTGCATACCGAGGATTTGAGTAACATGTGAAGTGCCTGAGTGATCGCAAGCCCCCAGAGGGATAAAATTAGGACTGAGCTTCCTCGTGAGATATACTCTGTAATATTAAGGATGAATATGGAAAAGATTAGCAACAGGACAGGACACATGAGATGAGAACTTGGACAAGAGATGTACAATATATTGATGGTCAGGAATAGTTGGTTTTGGTGTATTAATAATCTGGTTTTATAGCACTCTTTAAACATTATTAAACTGGATATATAGAAATAAATGATCTAGCCTTATCCTCTGTAAACATGGGAGGCATGCTGTCAGGTTTTAACTGGTGGGTAATTTGTCTGATGGCAGTGTTGGATCCTCAGTATGCTCAATGGGTTAATTTTGCACTTTGATAAGTTCTCTGAAGAGAAATTGGGCAGTGCAGCAGCAACCTGTAATCAGAAGCTCACAGAGCAGCAAAAATCAAAGAGATGTGTTCTCAGGATAGCCAGCGTTCCCCACTTGGAGTTGTGCTCCACATATTCCCTAGTTGCCAGTGGGGAGTGTACAGTTGCCAGTGGTGATGACTGGGTGGAAAATCAGATATATACTTTTATTTATTAACACTCAAGTTAAAAAAAAAAAAAGTCACTCCATTATCTCTATTAGTGGGAAATGTGCTGCATACACAGGATCAGTTGGAAGTCCTGAGTGCTGCATAGCTCATAGGAACTAAGTACTTCAGGAGAGTGCACAGAGAACAAGACATTTCAGTCTGTAGTTCTGCTAAGTACACAGATTTTCAGTCCAAAAATTGAATTTAGATGATGTTGGTAAAGTGGTATCTCTCATCTTGGACCTCTGTTTTCATGTCACGGCTCACAGACTTCCACAGAGCTTCTGGTGCAATCAGGAGGCCTTCCTGGCAGATTGTGATGTGCAACTGTGACAATAGACTCAGATACTGGCTGTGGTTTGTCTCTGTGTTTGTGCTGTTGGGAAATGTTTGAATTTCATTGTCTATTCAGCAGTTCAATAGTAGGGTTACTGGAATGTTTCATTAGGCATCCTTTGACAATCTTTTTTTTGGGTTGTACTTTTCTACTGTTCTGAAAGTAGATAAAGTATTTCTAACCAAGTCTGAATTCTAAATTCTGATGATGATAATTGTGGTCAAAAAAGATGTTACATATTTCTTGGAAAGGCATTCACGTTGGGTGAGGGTTTAATCTGAGTTGATGGAATTAAAGAGAGTTTTTTTGGTACCGCTTAACCAGCAGGGATTGATTGGTCAGGTATAACAGTACTCTTCCTTTCTCTGAAAGCCTGTTTCAGATTGAATTTCTATTTCAGTGTCAAAGATATCTTGATCAGCTTGTAGCGAGCTGTAGCTGAATTGTACATAATGAGACAGATTTGTGCGATGGGAACACCTGTATGTGTATGAGCAAGAGGGGAAGAAGGGAGGGGTTTTAGCTTGTTTAGAAAATAAAATGCATCATTAATCTAAATATGACAGTACCATAAGCTGTGAGGACTGTCTTCCAAACAGCATGCCACGAGCCTGCTTTTTCTGCCGCTCTGCCAGCTGCACTCACGTTTTTGCCTAACTGCAGGTTCGTTTTCCTGGCGCTTGGATGAACCAGCCGCTGCCTCTGCCAGAAAAAAGCATTGTGGGGAAACACTGCCTGAAAAACAGCCACTGAAAGAATGATCTGCTCAGATGCAGTGTAGTGGAATGAAGGGGCATAGAAGAGAGATGCCAGTTCGTCACTGTTCCCTAAATCTGAACACCAGGGAGAGGCTTCGTGTCCTCTGCCTGGAGTCTTCGAGATGTGTATGTTCAGGAGTGATGTCTCAAAGCTAGTGGAAGAAAAGGATTGGATGAGAAAAATCTGGCTGCAAAAGCTGGGTTTGTTTCATTTTTATTGCTTGTTGGGAGTGATCTTTAGAATGATCACCTTTCTATTTTGCTTCCCTTCTTCAAAAGCTAAATGCAAAGGGAGTTATAGGACAGAATATGAATACCTAATCATTTCATGTGTTTGTCACCACACTGCTTTGCATACGTGGTAGTTTTCTCTCTTCCTCGAATAGATGTTTCTCCTTTAAACACTCTGCAAATGTTTCTTTTTGTGGGGTTTGTTGCTTGTTGTTTTTTTTAAATAACAAAAAGGTCACGGGCAAGTGAGTGCAGAAGCTAACAAACGTAAAGCAAACAGCAATTATGAATAAGCAATGCATGGAAAAATATGCCTATGTGTACAGAAAGTTTTTACATAAACTGAATATAAATACAGTGGAAGCAGAAGAGGCTGAACTGCTGCCAGCAGGATAATTATATAATTGACGTGCTTGTCTATGAAACTGCTTTTTCTGTGCTTTGATATATAGCTCCACTAATGAGGTGGGTCTCAGTCCCAGAATTTGGTCTCTGTTCCTTATGTAATATTCTTCACATATACAGCTCTATGAGGAATATGCCTGCAGCCTTTTGGAAATGAAACACAGCCCTTCTAGGTAACACTCATTGTGTCTGACTGGTTTCTGGGCCACACTTTTTGCCACTTCCCATCTAGGGGAACAAGGTGGTGGGACATGGTGGTGGGAGTTGGTGCAAACAGAAAATTAGAGTCATGTAGTGCACACAGCAATTCACCTCTCCTTTCCCACAGCAGTCACGTTTATTTAGATGTATTTTCCAGACTGCTTTTGTGACTGAGTTCTCATTGGCCCTACCTTTGCTAATTAATCATACTCTTGTGCTTAAGCAGAAACTGATCTGGTGGGCAGATTGATGTGCTGATGAATTCCGTGAAGGTCAGGAAAAAGGATGAGGCTGATGGGTGTGTGACTGGAAGAATCAGGTTGTCTTGCTGTTGTTTCAGATCAAAGTACTGGTGTTTTGTGAAATAACTGAGTCTAAGCTGAATATTCCATTACCTGGGGACCAGGGAGATTACTCTGGGTGAAAATTGATTTTACTGTTTTGTTTCATTTGAAGATTATCAGATTTTTTTTCCTTGCTCTCTTTTAATTTTCTGTCTGAATTCTCCTCATGTCTTTGAGCTGTCTTTGTAACTTTGCTCCCTCCTCATGCATGCACACACATGCATGAGAAATCTCCGAGTTCCAGAGCTCCATCGTTTTCTTTCAGAGGGGTACAAAGATGAGAGCTCCTCAGGCTTTCTGTCTCCTCCTTTGCCTCTATTTCCATCTTTCCACTTCTTGTCCCCTAAAAAGAATCCCACAGAGCAGTATTTCTTTTCTTGGAGTTGCTGCTTTTGCTGAAGACATTGGTGTTGCAGGAGCATGCTGATAAGTGAGTGTCTCTGACCCCCATTCCATGTGTCTCCACCACGATCCCAGGGCCTAACGCCCTGGATGCGCCTTAAAATACGAGAGCCTGGGTTTTATATACTGGCATGTGCTTCTTGACAGAAAATCACATTAGCAACTTCCTCCTGCTGTAGCAGAAAAGTAGTTCATGCTGGATTTGTCTTTCCATAGATCTTTTAATGTATAAAATACATTGATGTTCTGTAGGTTAGACTTGACAAAATTCCTCTCCAAAGGGTTTACAGTCTGCAAACTCACTTATTTGTCAATATTGTAGGTGACTAATATGAACCAAATTGATGGTTCACAGTTGTTTTGAAGTAGATTGGTCTTGGTATGAGGAGATATTTTTGAGGAAGTAGGAAGCCCAAAAACAGGGGTAAAGAAACGATATGCAGCAGAACCATGACTGGAGAGTCATTAGCAATGATATCACTAACTAGGCCAGACTTAAAATCCAAATGGGAAGAAATGTGGCTTTCATGTGCCGCAGTGGGAAGCAGTACCTGAATGAGCCACGGAGGAGTGCCAGTTTTATGAATTTAAACAAAAAGTTCAAAATTTAAAAATCTGGCTGTAGACAGACTGACTTGGGAGTGAGTCAGCCCGGTGGCCAGGAGCTGACTGGGAGTGCTGCTCAGGATAGAGCTGAGCCAAGCCACCACTGCTGGGCAAACCTGCACTCTGTGGCAGCCCAGCCTAGGCTCGGGTCCTCCAAAGGAGGAGGCAAGGAGGGAGCAGGGGAGAACCAAGAGACGGGGAGCCTGGAGAGAATGGTTTGCAGGACTGTGCCTCTACAGTGGCTGCGGAGCCACGTGCTCTGAGTCCTGGCATGGCTCTGGCAGCTGGCCGGGCTCTGTCCTGTCCTGACCTAAAGCTGTCTCGGGCATCTGCCTGATCTGTCTGAGCCAGGAGCTGGCTCCAAGTTACCCAGTGAAGTACTCACTGTTATTCTTAATGAGTTATCAAGAGCTCAGATCTTAGCCAGCAACATGTGGTCAGTACATTTGGATTGTTATTTTTAACTTCGTAAAGAAAGAAAACAGTTGATTATATTGTTTAAGCTGTGTTTCTTCTAAACGGGAATGCTTCTAAACAGGAATTTCCTTTTTAGCACTGCCATATCCCTTAGCGTCTCCTTTACCTCTTTCATAGTTTTTAGTTGCAGCATCAACTACAAAATAATGTCTTCAAGTCAAAAATATCAGACATTTTAGCTGACAGTGCAATATATGCTTGTACAAGGTCCTGGGGTCGTTGTCTTTCCTTTCCTAGCTCTGAAGGGCAAAGTTGACGGGACACAATTACATACTTGGAACAGGTGTGACAAAGGCTGGTATTAGCAAAGTACCATGGCTGAAGGATAATTAAGACTTTGCCATAAAAAAGGTGGATTAAAACTTCTGCAGTTAATAAAATTGATTGCTTAACACATTAAATCTGCATCCAGTCGTGGTCCATAAATAGCTGTATCACAAAACTTACTGAGATCACAGGGAAAAAATAATACTGTGAATACTGCCTGGGAATGTAAAGGCACTATGACTGAGTTTTAAATCTTCCTTTCAAGGATAGCTTTGATACTGTTGAGTGCTGTTACTTCTTGATGAAAAGGTGTATTAGATGGTGTCTAATATTTGTGTGTCAGTGGCATATGTGATATAAAAGCTAGATCTGCTTAATGTAATAACTTTTGAAAAAGAAAACTATTTCCTTAAATGTGTTATAATGTTATTCTTTCATTTATCCACATATCCTATATACTAAGAGTTTTTTCGCATTAATCTTTACCAGCACTGTTCTGAGCTGGAAGGAAGAGGGAGAAATCCACCTGCCTGAAGAAAGACGTGCCTGGTTCATGTTGTAATTAAACATAGGAAAAAAAAAAAAACAAACAAACCAAACAATGAATGCAAATGGTAGGCAGGTATGAAAGTGGGTTAATTAAATGCTGAGCTCTCCATTTCCATTGCCAGTGGCATAAATTTTGGGTTTGTTTTCCTTTTTTTTTTTTTTCCTAGTTAATGTATTGGGAGTTTTGTTTGGTTTTTAAAAATATGCCATTTTCTTATTGTTTTGAACTTTCCATTCCAGTGCTTTACAGAAGCCTTTTTTCACCATCAGCACTGCTAAGGGAAGCTGCTATAAGGGGACTTTTTAAGAAATTACTATCAGTGTTACAGAGGCCAAAACTTGCAATTGTCCTCTGAATTTTTGTGTTGACTAATCTCCCAAAATGGAAGAAGAAATAGTGATGCTAATTAATCCTCCTTATAATACATCAAGAGCTCTGATTCCTGTGTAGTTAAATTTCTTTAAATAAAGAAAAAAATATAGGAGGTACAATTTTAATTAAATATTAGTAAGATTGTTATTCTTAATGACTCTTTTTGTGTAGCATTGCTTATGCCTGGAGAATGACTGCAAGTGTGTCAGAAAGTAAAAGGAGAAAAGTTGAAAACCATATTTTTAATGTTCCTCTCCCTTCCTTACCCACCATGAGTACTGCAGTCCCCTGCTATGAATTTTATTGTATTTCAAAGTACTCTTTTTACCTACACTGATGTAGTTCATCCTCAAATATTTCATTGCAGGCCTCCAACCCTCATCATTCAAATTTCCATCAGTTAAGTTCCTCTATCTAACTTGTTTTTCCAACCTGTCAGTTTTTCAAAAGGAGACCATAAAGTTCTGTAGGTTTCTTCTTTGTCACTTTTCTGTGTGAAACTTGAAAGTGTAGTCATTTTAAGTTCCTGGTTTTTTTTTTTTTTATTAAGGCTTTTTTTGCTTTTTATTCCCCAAAAAAGCTATGAGGTCCAGAAACATGGAAAGGTGAGGTTCATGCAGAGTTACTTATGTTTTTCTTCCTCCTCTCATTCCCTCAGTACTTCTGCTTGACATTCAGATCATTTTTATCTGAGGACTTGTTTCTGGAAAAAAGAGGGATAGCTTCCCCTCAGCCTCATCACTGTCTTTGGGCAAGCCTAGCACCCCCAGTCTTTTAAGGAGTTGCCGGAGCATCCCACACTGGGAACATCTCACAGTTGTTGAGTGATTTGTGGCTGCCCAGAGCTTCAGCAAGGTGTGAGGATGTGCAGCTTCTGCAGCAGGATCCCAAACAGGTGGGGTTTTATTTCAGGAAAAACTTGGAGAGCTGTGTGTTTTCCAGTCTGCTTTGTAGTGACGTTTACGGGTGGGAGAGACGGGCACATGGCAAAGCCAGTAGGGAGAAAGCAAAGCCACCAACTTTCTAAGTGCTTCCACGAGTTTTCCAGCCCAAATCAGAGCCCACATCGCAGTCAAGTTTTCCAGTTATGTTTATGAGAAGTTCATCGAGCCCAATACATTAATTTCTGGGTACACTTAAGATTTTCATTACATTTCCACAGTATGATTCCAGGTCTTAAGATTAGCTATGCTTGTTACAGAATCCCCACAGAAATGTAAGATACCAACTGTACTGTTCCTTGTCTTTTCCCTCTGTGCTGTTATGAATATGCATGCACTTAGAAAGAGGAGCTGGTTTTGTTCTGAAAACTCACTCTTTTACACTTTGTACATGGTAGGAGAAAGCTGTTGTACCTTTTCCCTTTCTTTCTTTCACTTACCCATTGATGAATTATTCATCCAAAAGTCTCAGAAGATAAAGCATGAAAAAGAAGAGTACCTGAGTTCCCTAAGATTGTCATTTTGTGCTGCTTTTCAGTAAAAATGTGCTGAAGTGATACCTACATCAGGGTCTGTGAAAAGGCACTGTGGAATATATAATATGTGATCCCGGGAAGATCCAGATGTGTTTAAGTGCAGGAGCCACTGACTTCAAAAACACAGCTACTCATAATAAAGGTTCTGGCTGAAGCCTCATGTTTTGAATGCAAAAGCGACAATTCTGAGAAAAGAAGCTGGGTTTTTCACCTTTGCCAACTTACAGTTTTCTTTTCCTTTGATTTATTCCCTTGTCTTTTTTTTAATTCATTATTCCTTGCTTTGTGGTGCTTGCTTGTAGAAACCTGTAATAGTTAATGATGTAAAGGATAGAGAGTAATAGAGAGAAAGACAATAACTCTGCATACATAAAATCTCTCTGGTCCTGCTGGTACTAACATTTCTCATACAGCATCAATTTCAGAGGAGCTTGCTTGATGATGGAGAAGTCTTTTACAGTGATTAATTTGAGACTTCATGCTTGGTTGTGTCACAGATTATACTAATGCTTCTAAGACCTTGTTAAAACAGAGAAAACAGGAAATCTGGAGGGGGAAAAAAAGAATTGAAAAGAATTTAAAGATTTTCTCCTCTTGTTTTAAAATATGTTTGATGGTAGCGTGACTTCTTTAAGTTTATAGAGCTATTGTGGAAGAAAAGTCCTAAATAAAAATAAAAGAAATGGTAAAGTTTTTGTCTTGATGCAAGATTCAAATGTGATGTTTAGGCAGTTGTCAGCACTTTTACCACCCTGCTTTCTTTTTTTTTTTTTTTTTTCCTTTAATGTGCTTCAGAAATTGAAATAAAGGCATGGAGAAATTTATTCCTAACACACAAAAAAAACCCCTGTGAAATCCTCTCAGCTCATAAATGATACATTTGGCCTCTTCAATTTTATGGCCCTTAACTATTATTCAAGGTGATCATGAAGAAAATTTCTAGTATCTGAGGGGAAGTCCTGTTGCTCTTGAATACCACTGCAAAAGACCATGCCTGGCTGCTTTCTTTTTTCCTGCTGAAAAAGTGCACTGCAGTAGGTGTAAAATTATTGGCACAGGAATTGGTTCTAGACAGTGCAGAAAGTTATTTCTTTCTTAGTGTAATTTTACAATAAAAACCTTCTCTTTCTCATCTCATGAATTCTGTTGTCTCTATCCTTTCTGAGTATTTCAGCTACTACACTCAAGATTCAGGAGAGATCTTCTGTCACCAGAGCATGATGTGATGAGCCATTAGAATATTACTTTGTATATTTAATGGGGTTCATAATATGTATCCATTGTGATTAGTGATCTTTGTCATTAGAATCATAGTACGGTTCCCATAATGGTTTTCTTTGGATCCACTCCTTGTTTGTGTGTCCTGCACTCTGAAAAGCCCCATCTAAGCTGATGTTAAAAGGCCATGTTCTGCTGCATCTTATATTGAAGGCTGATTGATTTAGAAAAGGTGAACAAATGTTCTTTTAATCTAGAACGTGGAAAACATTTTGATTTCAGGCTTTTTTTACATAAAAAAAGCAGTATACATTGAATTTGGATAGAAAGATGTATGGAAATGGCAAAACATTTCATAAAAATTTTTTCAGAAAGTTTAATTTTACATTTTCCACCAATATTTTATTAATATTTTTAATAGAAATTAAATGTTGATTTTTTTTTTCATTCTGTACTTACATGGATGGCTCATTCTACAGGGAGTAATTTTTTAGTTGTGTGATCTGTCATCAGGTCCATGAATCCTCACACCAGTTGTTTCTGCTCCTATATTTTAGACACTTTTTAGTTAGAGGAGAAAGAAGAATACTGTTCTGAGCAAAAACACTACAATGATGATGATGATGATAAAAGTTCTAAACAATTGTATGAGATGAGCTGTAACGGAGTTACTCATGTGTAAACACAGAATGAGAACAGACATCAAAGAGAAGTAACTATACTAATACTTGAGATCTGCTTAGGAGAAAAGTATGTTGGTTTTACTAAAATATACCTATATTTTACATTACTAAATAATGTGATTCTAATATCATGTAAGCTGATCTAAGGTAATTTGCTACATGTGTACCAGTAGCTGGATTAGAGGTTGCTTCCTGTCATTTTGTTGCTGTAATAATGCCCACAAAATGATGCTTTTCTTTCTTCCACACTCCTTTATGGATGCAGTAAGCCTTGGTTTATAAATGGACTACAGAAAAAAATCCTGGATGGTGCAGAAATGTTTGGTTTATGCTTTGTCCCAAGAGGGAAAACTGTCTTTCTAAGTCCATCTTACTAATAACAGGATGGTGGGATGAAAGTAGGCAGAGACATGAGAATTAAAAGTTTTCTTTGTTCATTGTTTACTGGACATTGGAAAGCTGATTTCTGTTGTTTAGTAAATCTAGGATAATAAATGTGTACAGAATTATCTTCCATTACTCAGTAATAGCATAGCAGAGAAACACAAAGGTAGGATAAATTCATTCTTGTTAGTCATAAAAAAATTTATATTTTACTGCCTCATGCTCAGTAGTTATTCATTCAGTTGGGTTCCTCTTGGAGCATAGAATAGGGGGAAGGATTAGGCACAAAATTTGAATGACGCCCTTGTGCTTTCTTTAGCTGCAGCATTATGGTTTAAATGGAAAATGATCCATCTGGTATTTTCATCCTACATCGAAAGTTCTTTCTTGAAAACTGTTTGTTATGAGAAAGAATAATTAGACAGTCTAGTTTAGTACAGGGTATTCAAATTGAAAACTTCACCAAATACCAATGTAGTTATGGGAAACAGGTCTACTGACAGCCTTCCATTTCCAGATTTTAACATAACTTCATTTATTGATGTCAAACTTCTGTGTGGTAGTAGTGGGCACAGAAGCAGCAACCTCTGGGGTTTCTTTGTCCTGCTTCATGCGTTTGCTTTCTTGAAATGCATTACAAAGTGATCCACAAAAGACGAAAACCTAAAGCATTTTGTATAAGGTCAAGGATTGGTCCCAATCCTTTGTCAGTCCAGCTGCTTGCAGTCTAATTGCCTCCTTTGTCCTACTAGACTCTTCAGGCAGGAGAAGCAAACTGAAGGGTTAGGTTAAGAAGCTGAATAGATGGCCTCCAATTTTCTATTCTGTCGAACCAAGGCCCTGAGAGTGAGGAACTTAAACACTTTCCCTAAATACTCATTAAGTGAGACATGCTTCTTTAATACTTTGTCTGTTACCACATACAAGGAGTCTCGATGCTGAAAAGGTTAAGGAAAGGTAACTTTTACATAGAATCATAGAACCATAGAATGATTTGGGTTGGAAGAGACCTTCAAAGATCATTGAGTTTCAACCCCTCTGCCATGGGCAGGGACACCTTCCACTAGACCAGGTTGCTCAAAGCCCCATCAAACCTGGCCTTGAACACTTCAGGGATGAGATATCCACAGCTTCTCTGGGCAACCTCTTCCAGTGCCTCACCACCCTCATAAATCTCTTTAGCTTAGAAGAGAGAAGGATGGCAGTTTTTCTACCTATGGTGGTCCTGATTTCAGTGTGGGTGCTTTGGCTGGTTAATCACTTTATAAATAGTTTATATGTAGTTTAACCAGATTTGAGGTATCTGAGAAGGTGCGTGCTAATGGTTTGAAGAAAAACTAGGATGTGGTGGCCACACACACACACAAGTTGGCAACTTGAGCTTTTTGGCAATGGCAATGGATCCTCAAATGCGGAATGTCTGAGGCCTTGTGCCTGAGGCATGGTATGTGCCATGGCAGCAGTTCGCCGAGGACTTCTCCCAGCTTAGACTGAAATTTCCATTAAAATGGTTTTTGGGTGAGAAGAGGCTGGACTACAGCCCCAGCTAAAATTTTGGAGGTCTACAGATTTGTTTAAAATTATGTAAGAACATCTTGACTACAGGAGACATTTGATCATGACTCTTTTGGACTAGCTTTTAAAATCAGTTTAGGGGAATCTCTGGAAATTCATCCTTGTAGGTGATAGCTCCCCTTTCTGCTTAGATAAACACTTAATCTTCAGAGGCTGATTATGTTCAGACTCAAGCATTTGGCTCAGAACCCATATTGGTGCAAAAGTGCAGGAACTATGGAGGTTCTTTGCTGCCGTGAACTAAACTGTAAGCTTACGAAGAACTCAGCCAGGCTCCTGCTAGTTAAACAGCAGTGGAAGAAAAGTTCACACATGGAACTTGACTGTTTCCATTGAAGTTAAGGCATTTTCATTCCAAGAAGAATAGGATCCGGTTTGTTTTTCTTTTGACACTGGAAGTGAGTCTCTCAGATTTTTGAACTCTGAGAAGCATTATTAGAGATTTTTTTCCACTTAGTATAATCACTGCTTCCACTTCTGAATCTTTTTGTTTGGTTGGTCAAAATTGTTATTGGCATCATCAGAAAAAATATATGTGCTGCTCTGAGCAGGGTGTTGTATAATTTTTAAAGTTATTTAGTAGCCTGACATAATTGCAAGAGGACATTTCTATATCACTAAAGGCATTGCACAGAAAGTGATTTACACAACTTAAGCTAGAACTCAAGAGAATGTTTTTGTGATTTCAGAGTTGGTTTTATGACAGTATAAATTTCATGACTTCCCTACTAAAAAAGAAATCTGAAACGGTGCTGTTTCACTGTATGTTGCCTGTAGTTTGTGTGTGGCAAAGAAGCAAAACATCCAGAGGAAGCTGTATGTTTGTTTGTCTTTTTATTAACAAGCTGTTGGCTAAATAAATTTCCATTGTTAAGTGACTAAGACAGTCAAATATTTATGATACAGACATGGGGCAGTTTCTTTTAAAGGCTGTGTAATAAACATCTGGCCAAATGACGGAACATCTTTCGAAAATGGAAATTTCTGGGATTAATGGTCAAGGATCCTGATTGCAGGCACTAACTCTTAATGAGTGCCAAATATGCACCTGTTCTCCCCTCTCCATAAATGTGTTGCATGGACAACGTTGTGATGACTGCTTATGTGTACTGTAACTTGAAGATCACTTTTCCTGCAGCTCTGTTTTATTTGACATTATCTGGGCACATCATGCACACAACAGGATGTCAGTGCTGTTATTCAGCTGTAATCCAGTAGCCCTACACGTATGCACTAAATCTGTCCCTTAGGCTGCACTTTAAAATTCTTCTTGTACTTATTGCTCTGTATTAAACCACATAGTCAACTCTTTTGTCAGTATTTGTCAGTTCTTCAGAATTTCAGCAGTTCTGAGATGCCTTCCATGCCCTCCAGCATAACATTGCAGCCTAAACAAAGACAGCAGAGTTTGCACTGGCAATGTAGTGTCTGGATTGCTGCTTTTTTAGGTTTGGATGGATTTAATGCCTGTGCAGGGAAGTGAGCTCAGGGAGGAGGTGCTCTACAAATCACAGTCTGTGTCTGGCAAAGAAATATGCAGAATATAGGCCTCAGATACCCCTTCCCAGCCCAGCCATCGCAGATCTTGCTCCTCTGATCTGCCATGGTGCAGTGATTGCTGAGGTACCTGTGCCAAGCCATGCCTTTGCCCTCAAGGTACTAAACAGGCTTACAAAGTGAAAATCCCTTGTCTGCACAGTCCCTAAGGACTAGGTTAGTCCAAGGCTGTCCTAGATGTTTGGGAAAGTTCCAGCAAGTATTAAGGCTGGGTTGTGACTTCCAGAACCAGGTACCTCGTAGTACCTATGTGCACATCTCCTTTCCTCTTTGCAGTGAGCAATGTACTTTACTTATCTTACTGTAGTGTATAATACTTGCAAAATACTTAAAGTCACACAGAATAATGGTTCGGTTTTGAAGCCCAGACAAAGTAAATTCTTAGAACCTGTGTAAATGTGAAAAAATTTTATGGAGGATACACAGGTCCTAATTTTGAAAAACTCCCAAGTCTTCCTGTGATGATGTCAGCTTGTTGCTGTCCAGCTGCTCAAAAAAGCAGCAGCTGCTGTGCCTCACTGCCTGCTTCTTTCCTAGTAGGTGCTTTATGATTTAAATCGCTTCTTTGGGTGGAGAAAAGCAGATCTCTCTAATTCAGCAACAGCCATTTACATTGACTTGACAGCAAGAAATAAAACCATTTGAAAAGGATCGCTGCAAGGATAGAGGAGAACAGGCTGGACTAATAAAAAGCTGCTGGAAGCAAAAGAAAAAGAAGACATACTACTGGGGTTTAACTCTCTACTTAGAAACATGAAAAACATACATGCAATTTTATGCATTTAAAAGTAAAGTGTTGTTAGATGAGGTTTATTTGTTATTTTAAAGGCAGGTTTTCATAATATGCATTGCTTATAGTTCTAGAATAATATCTTAACTCAGCAGGTTCCATGTTCTATGTGGGCATTTTAAGCAAAGAGTAGGCTGTCACCACATGAAATCCCTTTGCCTTTTTTGACTGGAGAAGAAATGCTTCCAAACTCTGTGCAAAGACAAGAGAAAGACCAGACCGTGCTGCTTAATATTTGTGACTCTTTATGCGCTGGGCTTTTAGGAGAGTGTGGCTTGGCTAGTGGGGAGCTTCCCCCCTCAAATCAGATTATCTAACAGTTAATCTGTTTTGTTGATGTGCTGAGCAACAGCAGCTCGTTCAGGAACAGACTCGAGGCAGGAGGGGGGAGCTCTTCTGAGAGCAAGCTGTTTCAACCAAGCATTTTCCTTTTAGTGATTCGTAGGATTACATTTCAGGCTGCTGCCTATGGAACCTGGCATTAACAGCCAACACATTCCTCACATTAGCTTTTCTCCTCAACTTCCCTTAAGGAAAAAAAATAGAGCCGTAGTTTCACCATCAGTCTCCCTTGACCAGCTTCTAAGGCTGTGATTACATTTTTCATCACTTTTTAATACTGACCAGACCCTGGGTGGTTAAATTCACAGTCCCATCACCTTTTTTTTTTTTCAGCACGTGCAGAATAGTCCTGAAATGAGCTGAAATCGATCTATGCTACCGTTAGCCTCCTCTGTTTATAGACAGATTATTATTATTTCTCAGCATATGTGTGGGAACCATCCATATGAAGCAAGACTGTTTCCTTTTCACCTAGAGGACAGATGGGGATGGGGATACATCTATTGCACTGTCTTTTTCTTGTTTTGGTTAAGTCCAGTAGATCTTGCTATGGCTCCTGAATTCCAGTTTATATAGTACTTGGTAGTTTGCAGGTCTGAGTGGTGAAGCCTCTTGTGTTCGTCTTCCTCACTTTTCCTGACATACAGGGGGGCAGGGAAGACATAAGTCTAATTAGAGTGAATGAATCTGTGTCTTGTACGTGCTGCTCAGAGGCTTTGCTGTCTCTTATCCACATTACTGCCGCAGCCAAAGAGCACATCCCAAGGGCACCCTGGTGCGGACCCCGAGTGCTTTATCTGTATAGATTACTGCAGCGTGTTTGTGCAGGGTGAATCAAGACTCTGCAGCTCCAGCTTTCACAAAGCCTCTTCGCAGGGGAAAACAAATTACACTGGCTAGCACGCAGCATTTGCTAGGAGGTCAAAGCCTAATGAAATCAAGAAAACGTGCAGTTCTCACAAGTTGCAGTGAGTGTGATGGGAATGCTGAGAAACAGTCAAAGCCTGGTAATAGGCACTAAAACTGCAGATAACCTTGCCTTTTCAGGACTGCATTTTGCTTTACTCTGTGAAAATGATTTAAGAACATATTTTGACATCACAGAGATGAGATTTCAACCAGTACAGACAGGGCTGAACTAATAATAGCGTAGGGGACAAGACAAGAACTAGACAACCCTGTGCCTTCAGCTCAAAGCCTCCTCCTCCACAGCTTGCTTCCAAACAGGTTGGATGATGCAGGGAAACTCGCTTTTCAATTCTCTGTCTTAATGCAATATGTGGTTTTTACCTGTTCCTGTAAGCTCAGATGTGAGTATCTCTCGTGTATGTCTAGCTGTCATGCAGTGAGGGTAGGAGCAAGAGATTTTTTAAAAGTCTGTGTTTTCTCCCTGGAGGTATTTAGATGTGTAGATGTGGCACTTAGAGCCATGGTTTAGTCTTGGACTTGGCAGTGCTGGTTAAATGGTTGGACTCAAAAGTCTTTTCCAACCTAAACAATTCTATGATAACAGGAAACCTCAGTGTGGAGTCACAGGGTCATAGTCTGTGTATATCTTTTAGGAATGTTGTGTGTGCTTAGCTGGACTTGCTAAACTTGAACTCACAACTGTGGGGAAGCATCCTGTCTCATTATATCCCCATGTTATTGCTACCTGGATATTTCTGTCCATGGAGAGTGTATAAATGGCATGGCAGGGCTGTGTGTAATCTGGAAGATGCTACAGTCAGAAGAGAGTCTCCTTGGGCTACTGGATCAATACAGGTGGATTTTTAGCTTCTAAACAAATAGCTAGAAGGGTCGTGGATAAACCTCAGAGTATCATCATAGGTGGTGGTCTTCTCCATTTCATTTCCAAAGGATGGCAAGCAACCATGTCTGGGGCAGCCCAGGTTCTTGAATCATCTGTTCGTCTGTTTGCTCTGAGTTTGCTCTTTTCCCATGTTATTTTTTGGATCTGCCTTATGTACAACTAGACTCCTGTCCCTTAGTCCTGTTGTAACTGTAACCTTTTCAGTCTTCTTTGATTATCATGGTCAATCAATCTGTTTCTAAGTCAGCATCCCACTCCTTCCTCATCCCATTCTGGGGGATTTGATGTGAAGAGACACCTTGTCCAGTGCCACAGGGCATTCAGTCCCAGCCTTCCTATTCAGCAAGCAGCTCTGAAACACCACTAAAACAAAGCACCCCTTTGGCCCCATGTGGTTCAGGCACCAATTTTATTTCATTTTGTAGCCCAGGGTCAGTCTGCCTTGGCCCAAGACACATGGTACAAAAGTCTTTCTTTACAGTTCCAGGTTTCTGCCTCTTTTGGATCAGTTTCTGCCTCTTTTGGGCCAATACCTTCTAAGTAGGCTTGTGAAACTCCAATAAAACCAGCAAGGTTTTGCCATCAGAGCATTTGACTAATATTGTATGCTAAGCAAAGGCATTTTGAAGATTAACTGTGTGTCTCTCATGAGTATGTAAATGCATACTATTTGCTTGTGTAACAGGTTTGTTTAAGTGGTGATTTTGACAGCTACAGTTTAATTTTACCAACTCTTTCTTTCTAAAAATGAGGAAACAATTGTGTTTGATGATCTCAGAGGTTTTTCCCAACCTTAATAATGCTGTCATTCTATGAAAATATAGAATAGCAAGAGTAGAAATGGATTTTGTGAAAATACAAGATAGCAAGAGCAGAACTTATACTTTTTAATTTAAACAACTTGGTTGCAGGGAGTTAATGAATGAAGCAACTACTGAAAGACAAAAAGCATTGTATTATTGCCTAGAAATGTGAAATGTCATGTATATTTCAAAACTAAGTCCCCCAGGAAGAGTTCCCATAATGTACATGAACTGCTGAGCGGTTTAATAAACAAGGAAACCAAAAAGGGCAGCATTTGCTGTAATCCAGACATCTGTTTAATGCATACAGGTATTTGCAGCCAAATAAAAAACATGGATTTTAACACTGAAGTGTTTCTTAGTGGGAGGAGTTGATAATGCCACTGTGGTTAAGCAGATTAGAGCAATACAGGTGTCTTCTCTTAAAGCGCAAGAAAATTTTATCAAACCTTTGAAACTTTTGGGGATTCGCTTTCCCAGTCAGGGGTAGTGATACAGGCATTTCTAAACTGAACATCTGTGCTTACTACACTCCAGCAGTATTATGGGTTGGTAACTATCGAAGCCATTACCAATTGTCTTAGGTTACAATGTAAGATGTAACCAAAAGTATGTATTCTGTCGCCATCTGTTAAACCCAGGTGGGGCAGTGTTCTTTATCTCTTCCATGACACATCCCTGATAACTCCCTCTGGGGAGACATCTTCTGTTAATGGGCCAGCTGTTAAAACCAGCTGGGGCAGTGTTCTTTGTCTCTTCCATGACACATCCCTGATAAATCCCTCTGGAGGGATATCTTCTGTTAATGGGCCATCCAGCCTCACTGCATCACTCATAAAATTACATCATCCCATTGTGAGATGCTTTGCCCAGGGGGAACCCGGCATTCCTACCTGGATATAATCTGAGGTTTGGAACACCACAGTCAGCCCTTACCTACTGGATTCCCAGAGGACAAGAGCTACATAACCACCACTGGGCCATCAGAGGAAGACCAGACCCATCTACAGGATCACCGCTTCAACAGAACCACATCTAATCGGACCGCTACCACCACCCTGACTGACAGGGTGTCAGGTTGTACTCTGACTCTGTCAGTGTTTCTGTACTATTGCATTTATCTTAATTTTCCTATTAAATTGTAATTCTGACTTGGGATCTCTCACTGGTTTGCTTTCAAACTAGTACACCAGTTCATACCACCTGGCAGCATTTGCCTCATTTTCAACCAGCATTGTAGATAAATCAGTGATATGAGAGCTTCAGTTCCTTCTGTGGTAACCTTTTTCATGAGATCCTGACACTATGGTGGTCTCTAAAAACTTGACATTGTAATGAAAGCTTGGGTGAACCAAACTTTGCTCAAAGTTGAAACGAGTGTTGCCATTGATCCATGGAAGTCACTTTGCATCATTTAGCCCAGATGCTACTTTTGTTTTTTCACAGCTAAATCGGAAATGGGAATTGCCATCCCAGCAAAAGGCACTGATGTCTATCTTCAATGGGATAGCTGAACTGCTCACTTTACTTGAAGGGCCCTACTGCCCTTTAGCATTTTGGGTAGCGCTCTTGGTCAAACTAGCACCAGCTTGCACAGGCTGCATGTTCCAGTCAGCAGCAGGACTCCCTGCCTTGGAATGACTGCAGTTTCTCTGAGGCTAGATGGAAATCAGCTTTTGTTTGTCTTTGTGTGCTCTGTTCTGTACTGTCTAATCTGCCTGACATGGGAGAACTGATTTGAAAGCTGCAAACAGTATTGCCTACTAAAATGAAGTCTGGGGAAATCAGACTGAAAAGAACCTTTTATTTTTGCATGCTATTTTTTTTCATGTGTTTCTGGATGGCTCATCCCTCACACATGGGGAATGAGAATAGCATGGAGTGACCGATTTCAAACCTCTAGGTCAGTGCAGCCCACTGTACTAATTGCCTAGTGACCTCCCTTTTGGATCCTTGGCAGAGCCTGTCTTTTTAACAACATGTGTTTCTGCTATGACCTCTTGATTATGGATATTTAAAAAAGTATTCCATTCTTGACTTTTCCCTCGCTTCTTGTAAACAAATAGGTGTTGGTTTGTGTGGCCCTTGGTCCCTGCGGGCTTTCTCCAACCACTTTTCAACTGAGATTAAACTGAGATGAACATCTTTGTGGTTTGGGGCAGCCTTCAGAGTGTGGAATAGAGTTCTTCGGTCTCCCACAGATTTTGTCCAAGGGCAGTGGGTGGATTGCTTTGGAAGGCATTCACCCTGGCTTTTTTTAACCAAAGTTATCTGAAAGTTGAGACTACTAGTCTAAAGGAGGTGAGTAAGCTCCATTTATTGTTGTAAAGAGCAAGGCATCTGCAGAGGATCAATATCTCATCTTTTCTGACTGTAGAAGGAGCCTGAGGCATCACATGTTCAAAGTGTTTAAATTTTCTGTGGGTTTTTTCTTATCTTTCTTATAACATTCAGATTGCTATATTTTGAGATGAAGCTCACAAACAGCTGATCCACAGAAATATCTCAGGTGTTGTTTCAATGTGGCTTTTCTTAACCTTTTTTTTTTCTTCTTTTTGCATGTAGATTTCTACTAAATATTTTTAGGAACCACCGTGATGTAGCATGTAAGTGCTACAAACTACTAAGAGAATCGTGTCAAAATAGCATTAAAAGGGACTTTAAAAAGTCATTTAGGCCAGTGCTCTACTCTTCACAGTAAAAGCAACTGTTGTTAGGGGGCACAAACATTTGGTTTGCATCTTTATTAACCTGAGTGCTCTTACTCACTCTGCCGTTTTTGTACTGACTTAAATGTTTTCCATGATGCCTCAGGATTCTTTAAAAGGCCCACGTTTTATTAAGCTAGGTACATTTTGTTTGAAGATGGGATAAATACTGTCTGAAATGGCTGTGCTATATGCATGGGACTGAATCTTGCATTGTTAGTAACCAGACGGTGCTTTGTAGACCAAAGTGCTTGTCCTCTGCAGGAAGGAAAAAAGGAATGCACTAACAAACCTGAAATCTTTCTTGATACATATTTTGTTTGCATCTTTGTAGAAAGAGCATTAAAAAACCACCACCAAAATCCTGGATAAGAGAATTTCATTCAGTTTTGGGTCCTTTTTTTGTTCTTTCTCATTTGCCTTCTGGAAGTGACTGTCCGGGTTTAAGTGTCAGAAGGAATATTTTTGGCATAGAAGTCCTCTATGTGTTGACTTTTAATGTACCAATCTTTGAGACTGCCAGGACTACCTTCCGGGGAAATGTTACATAATTGAAGTGTCACATAAAATGTGTTGCTTTTTGACTAAATTCCTTTAAAGTCTTTGGTATTTCCCTCTTTTATTCCTGAAGTTCCTTCATTTCATGTCTTAAATAACACTGACCTTGCTGAACCCTTGCCTATGAATTGCTTCAAGACTGGGTGACCACAAACACAAAGAGAAGTGAGAGATTTTTTCAAACTTGACATTAATGCAAGCAAGTGGCACTTAGAGGTTTTGCCCTTAATAATAGGAACCCCAAAACATCTACAAGAATCAGGAAACTGATATTTAACTGCTTTAAAGCCAAAATCAGAACAATTAGCAGGGAAGACTGAAGTTCATGACACAGAGATTTAAACACCCAAGCATGCAGACAGCAGCATTATCATTGTTAAATGTGTACATAATGCATTAACTTTGCATTAAAAACAAAATCCGTATCGTTGTCTTGGTTTGAAAGACAGGTGCCTGCCAAGGAAGGCGGGAACCTCCCTTGAAATGGAAAATATGATCCTCTTACCTCCAAATTATTATAACTTTGAAATTAAGGGACTTTCAGGCAAAGATATGGGAAAAGGAATAACAGCTCTTTACTAGAATAAATATATATGTATAACAAGGCAAACAAGCAGCAACAGACAGAACCAGAAACCCAGTGATGGCCTCTCTCGGCCGCAGGCCCTTTCCCCTTCGGTGCAGTTCCGCTCACAGCCGGCAGGGGCGCTGGTGGCTCCCCCGAGCCTGCAGGGGGCGCTGTGGCGCGAGGTCAGCCACCTCTCTCCACATGGCAATGGCGGCTCCGGCAAGAGAGGGAGAGAGAGGGGGAGGACTTTCCTTTGCAAACCCCCAGGAAGCAGCCGGTCTCAGTGCCCCTCCGCGTCGTGAAATGGACTGTAGCAGGAACCTTGGAGCAGCAGGCTGGAACNCAGAAAACAGCGGGGCTGGGCAGTGGCAGACGGGCTGCCGCAGGTAGCTGCCACAAGCAGCTGGGACACGCTCCCTCCAGGAAGGGGGAGGGCATCGAGGTCCCCTTCCCAGTGAGGTTGGGTGTTGGAAATATCCCAGTTCAACAGCTGCTCTTACAAGCAAAGTGCTCGCCCACGGTAGGAGAAGCAGTGGGAGAACAAAAGCTCCGTAGTGGCAGCGAATGCTCTGGGCAGCAACAGTCCGGCACCAAACCACCTGGCCCCACTCCGATCCTGGGAGAGAGAGCGAGCGAGGGCTGAGCCCAGCCCCTCACCCCCCAGCCAAAATTTCACGGTACCTCTGCCTTTCCCTAGAGAAAGCGCCCCAGCTAAGAGACTGCACCAGTGGCACCCCTCCCCCCCATCTAGACCACTTCTTTTGTCTCTATTAAGTATCCTCGTTACCATCTCTTAGGCAACAAATGGGAGAAAATTCCCTGAGAGAAAGGGGAAAAAAAGGAAAAATCCTAACCTCCAACAACCCTTGTATTCTCCGATTTGGCAGCCTTTAGGAATGTGTGCTCTCAGGAAATCCATGAGTCTTGACTCTTTGCGCAGGCACAGCTTTGATGGAAAGTGACCACACGCTCCAGGGTTGCTGCTGCCCTTGCCTTGAGCCACCACTCAAGTACCTGCTGAGTCCTGCTTCTTGGCAGAGCTGTGCTCCCATGCCTTCTACAGGTGCAGAATGATGCCAGAAAAGGCACAGAACTGTATTTTTAAGCCTTTTGCGTTAACTGCCAGAATAATGTCAGGTTTTTTTGCAGCACACTATTGCAAACTTTGTTTTACATTTCCAACGGAAGTATGGGTGAAACAGCTGTATTCTTGGAGGATCTCGTATCTCTTCAAGTTCTGCAGGAGGACTCTGTGTGGTAGTGACTGTTCCCATGAAACCAGGTTAATCTCTGGGTAATAGATAGGAGTGAAGCAGTAATTGCTCATTAGAGCAGAGACCCTCCCATGGGGCAGGTAACACTGTCTTAGTTCTTGATTTCATTTCCAGCCTTTGCTTAGTAAATGTCTCAAGAGCCTGTGAATAAAGGTGATTCCAGGAGAAATGGACTGGAAGTATTTGCAATGAAAAACACCTGAAATAAAATTTTTGGCTGATATTTTCACTGAAGGAGATTAGTCTTACCTGCCCTGGTGTTCTAAAAGAGTGGTTCTAAGAAACACAAGATTTTCTTTGCCCGATGTAGCATATATCAACACAAATATGGAGTGGTATGTATATCCTGCATATCCTACCTATCCTAATGTGGTCGGAGATATCTCAACTTAATTTGAATTGTGTCTTTTCTTAAATCATTTCCCATGTGAATACTTGAAAGGCTGAAAGCATCAAATGTAAGAATAAAGATTTATTTCCCTGTATCATTCAATTATGAAGCATACAGCTCTCTAGAATTTGATAATAGTGCCGTAAAAATAATGGCATCTTTAGAGAAATACAGACCTTACATCTGAAAGGCACAATCAGAGCTACAACCCTTTTCTTCTCATCATGCCCACATGCTTTTGACAGTGGGAAAAGGGTTTGCTGAGCAGATGAAGAGGGATTTCTTGATCTGCACAGAGAATGTTCTTCAATAATTGTAACTAGTTTTAATTAATTATTTGGAAACAGCATCTCTGGAATGAAATTGTGGAATTGTTTTAGCCAAAGCATATATCTGGCATTGATTCATTCAGATGCTGTATAAAGCGGTGTTTCATGAAGTCTGCACACTTCTACTTTGCTGAAAATGACAATGCTGGGATGTACTGTAGGATTTTAAGAAAACATTTAGCTCTTACACCTGCCAGGATATTTGGGGCCCTGTTCCCTTTCTCTAGGATGTCTGTAACTTCCACACATAATCAATAGGAATTGCTCATATCCTGTGCTGGGAAAATAAGGACTGTGAGCCAGTCTATTAAAACCTGTTGTCTAAAGAGCAGTGTATAAATAAAAACAGACAGCATTTTCAGTGGTGGTAGATGTTTTCCTTCCCTTCAGTAAGCTTTCCACAGCTGACTTTACATCCAAAATGTCCAGTTCTGCATTGTTTTAGCCAGTGGGGGGATTTCACTTTCATTTCATTGTGGGGAGAACTGGCTTTAAGGAGAAAAGGTTTGTGACTTCTAACTGGAAGCACAGACCTTTCCTTCCTGATTAAGGTGGGAAAATAAGGTTTATAAGGCATTTGCTTTTCATGTAATATAAATGCACTTTTGAGGTGTTTATATTACTGTCATAGCAAGGTGTGCATTACAAAGATTAAGAGGAGCTGTATATCCAAGCTCCACATGGATTTCATAACTATAAGGTCCCAGAGCATAGCTGTTTCTGTATTGCATTAGAAAGCATTCCAGTGACTTTCTCCTTGTGAAGTCAGGAAAGGTAAACAGTGTGCCTCTATAGAAATATAAATATTTTTCTCCAAGACATTTAGACTTTCACATGCTGTTGAGGATTGTTTTTTTTTTTTTTTTTTTTTTTTCAGCTGTAAGAAGGCCTGCATATTCAGGACATTTTCAGGCTCGATGTGTAGTTTTTCAGGCTCCCTGTGTTTAGCTTAGGCTGAGTGTATCTTGCAGAGCTTGAGGTTTGGTGACCACTGCCAGCTATTTCTGGTTTCACACAGTTCAGTCGTCTCGTTGAAGCCTGAAAAAACACTTCTACTGTGTTTCATTTGTGGAGTTTTTCTTTTTTTTTTTTTTTTTCCCAGTATGCTTTTGTTCAGTTTCTTGTTTTGAATTAGGCTTTCTGCTCTTGAGCTCAAGTTTTGGAACATCACCTTGGAACATGAAAGTTGGAACATGAAAGATCATGTGTGTTTGGTAATGTGCAGCTTGTGGTGCCTCTCCAGTCTCTCTCCTGGAGCCAAGGATGACCGTCTCAATAATAAACATTAAGGAATTCATTAGTGGGACTCGTGTGTGAACAGCAGCCTCTGGTGATCTGGAAGTTCCTGTCAAATAATCTCATTTCATCACTCCGGTTCCTTTAAGCCCAAATGCAAGTGGGAGTTACAGTTGCCAAGACAAGTATTGGTGGCTCTACTTAAATAAACATACACACACACATGTATACATCCTTGCTGAACCCTTGTTTGGACTTCTGTCTATGTGGAAAGAGACACAGAAAAGTTCTGTATATTTTGTAAAATTTTCTTCTCAGCTGAATGTGCTTGACATAAGACCAGGGAAGTTTACCATCTCTTTCAAACCTTCTTTTGAGGAGCTGGGGTGCACATCTAAAAAAATCACAGAAAGATTTTTGCATTTTTCTAATCTGATCAGTTTACTAAGGATAATCCAAGTTTCAGTCAGCATGCTCCTCCCAAAAAATAATCTTTTTCTGTCTAATCACTCTCACAGTTTAAAACTCCATAATTTATTTGTGATTTAGTTCTGATTTGAAAAGGCTACCTTAAGACTTTAGCTGTGCATTTTCCAATGTAGACAAAGACTCTCTTATTCAAAGCATATGTGCATATATGTATATGTAGATATAGGTACATATCTATATACACATTATATGTTTATACATATAATCAAGTCATCTCCAGGTTCTGTTTTCAATAAAGCTCCCAAAATCCTTCGGGTCTCTCCAAAACACCTTCTCCACAGCCACGAGCATTTGCATTATTCTGTTTCTCTCAGCTCTTCTTTGTTTCTGCTCATTGTTTCCTGTTTATAAATCCCAGGATTGTACTTTTCTTTGCCACTAGGTTACCTCTGAACTCTACCCTGATATGGCAGATTTTATTTTGGTTTGCTATTCTGCCAGACTTTCCAGTTTTCTGTCTCTTTCTTTTCCCTGTTTTTCTTTTGTTGGGTTTTTTTTTTTTTTTTTTTNTTTGTTTGGTTTGGTTTTATTGGGGTTTTGGAGGGGGGTTTTTTGGGAGGTTTTTGGTCTTTTTAGCCCCTTATTTGTTTGCCTATTTTGACTTCCTTGTTCCTAGAAACACCACCTTGTTTGTAGGAGTGCATTAGGAAATGTGCTGGGCTGCAGGTGTTCCCTGGCATCCCTCCCCTCATTCTGCTTTATTGAGCTATTTTTGTAACAAGCAGGCTATGTTGTGGGAAATGGCTGGGCTGGGTTTTCCTCAGGAACATTACTGGGTATGTGTTGAGAGTTACAGAAGGCAAATGTAAGAACTAAAGTATCAGAAAATATTCCTTATATTCCCCAACTCTGTTGAGTTCTCAGAGAGTTGGATTATTCTCTCCTGTGCTTTAGTGGAGCCAGAAAGTGGGACTTGTAGACATGGGTGAGTTGGGGAAACCAGAGCTGTGTTCTCCTTGCTTTTTCTCTGTGACTTGGACACTTTGCCTCACTCTCAGCTGATAGTATTTACCCAGCATTACAGCCACTCAAGAGAGACGATGGTGGTGTTGGAGCAGCAGAGAGAAAAACATCCAGCCTTTTGGTGGGATTGGCCTTGAAAATTTCCAGGGGTGGGGCATCCACAGCTTCCCTGGGCAGCCTGTGCTGGCTCAGCACAATCCATGGTGCCAGCCAGGTTAGTTCAGCTTACTGGTGCTGCTAAAGAGTGGCATAGAGAGAGCTCACGGGCTGTGATGGTGAAGAGAGAATTTTAGCTGCTTCCACCATTCTTTTCCTATAGGAGTCAGGGCTCAGGTTGATTATTTAGTTAGACTAAAGAGCAGCAGACAAAGTTAAATCTAATTACACATACTACAGAGCTGATAGTTGAATCAGTCAGTCAGAGGAATATTATCCACCACCAAGATGGTTCATTTGGATAAAAGAAACCCCAAACAAACCAAAAATCTAATTGAGAAAACCCTCCACCACCCCAAACCAGTGTTTTTAGATGGCTTGTTCTAAATTTTGTCCCAACTGTTCTTAATTATGTCTCTAGTCCTGTTATTTTGTGTTGTTTTTATCACATAAACCAACCAGTTGCTAAATTTTGTGTGTAGATAACCCTGACGGCCATAGTTAAAAAGGAGTTTATTGCCCCCCAGACCTTTTTCCATGATGTACAGAGAGGCGTGTAATGTGCTAAGAGTTGTATTTTACTCTAAAAGCTCTCATAGTCTCTGAAATTGATGTTCTTAAAAATTATTCTGATCTTTTTGCATTGGTGTAGGTAATTAACTGTGTCAGTGCGTTCATCGTATAGGAAAGACCTAATATTTATCTTCTGCTTGATTTTCTTTCTTTTTTATTAGACATTTTAAGTATTGCGTAGTCTAAGGGATTGTAGGGACAGCTGGAAGATTGCGAAACTAACAGTATTAGAGACTAATAAAATAAAACTTGATTTCTTGACAAAGGAGATGAATTTTATTACCCACACAATATATTTTTGCCCTGATTTTTGTCTGATTTATGCTGATTTTATTTTTTTATTTCAGTATACGGAATAGGTCCCCAGTTTTAAGCAGCTTTGAACCATAATACCTGAAAATGAAGGCCAAAGACTGAGCAGCCCTGCCCCATCCTCAAAATGGAAGGCTTCCCTGACAAGGTTCCTGAGCAAACAAGAATTCTCCAACAAAAACCAAGAGAGACTTTGTTGTTTATGTCTCGGGTAAAATGAGCTAAGATAGGGCCCCTGTTGCTGGACCCATAGGAGTGTGTGTTTTTCCGAGAGCTGGGAAGATATAAAGAAAAGGGTTACTTGAACTGAAAAATAATTTCAGTATTTCTTTGTAGTTTTCAGAATGATTTTGTTATCACTGATTAAAGCAAACAAGGGTTAACTACTACGTGAACACTTGACTGCTGCTTTTGCAGAAGGTGCAAAGACTTGTGGCATCGGTCATCCCTGTGACACCAACAGGAGGTGACAAAGAAGGTGGATCAGGCTTATGGCCACAACTTACACTGAGCATGAAAAACTGAACCCTTTTTTCTTCTTGGGGAAGTCTTTCAGGTGGCAGCAACTACAAAAAAATGTTGGCAAACAAGCCACTATTAATCAAACCTATCCAACCCCTATATGGAAAAGTATGTTCAAAGGTATGGAATGGCTTCCATATGAGGAATGGCTGAGTAAGACAGGGATCACTCAACTTGGAAAAGAGAGAGCTAATGGCACATATTGTAGAGGTCTAGAAAACTCTCATACAAACCTAATGGCACTGAGGGATGTTCAGCAATGTTGGAGGATTTGGAAGTGTGTTGGTGATGCGCTACCTCGTCTTTGGCTTATTTCACTCTGCAGATGTGTTCCTCACTTTCTGCCTGAGATGTGACTTACTTATATCCTTTTGTTTTGCTTTTTGCCGTTTATTTTTCCTCTTTTCTTTCTTTTGCTCCATTTTAATTCATTGTTCTTGTCACAGACTGACAAAAGCAGATTTTGCACCTCTGGGGAAGTTTTCCCCGAGTGAGGAAAGAGGAAATTCCCTGAAGTAATTTTACGAAATTTCCGGATTGTTGCTCTGTTTCTTGTCCAGCTAATTCAGGGTCACTTGAACTGGAGTATGCCCAGCAATGTTGCCTAAAGCTAGAGCAGATATGCCATGCTCTTTTCTAGCTCTTTACTCTTTCAGTCTGTGCTTTTTTTGAACCGCAAACCACTCCAGCCCGTGCAGAGCCACCGGAGCTGTGTGTGGCTTCAACTAGAGTTGTCTTAATCTCTTGGTCTGGGGATTTTCATTCATCTTCTCTGGAAGAGAAAAACAGGTGCCCTACAAGGCTGCTCTGACTGGCAGGTTTGATGGTACAGGAGGAAGATGTGCATAGTCCTGCCTCTCCAAGCAGGAGGCAGCATCCCTTATTCCCTTATCTCCAGTCTGCAGCCCATGGTGTCCCATCCTTGAGTCACTGTGGAAGTGGGGATCGCAGGAAAGCCAGGGTAGACTTGAGCTGTTCCTGCACAATAATTGGAGTGCTGAGGTGGCACATCTCTGCTAACTGGTGGGGTGACCTGCTGTGCCTAGGAGGTGCTGGGAGAGCCCTCACCAGCCTGCAGGTGCCACAGCACCTTTGACACTGGTTGGACTTGCAATGGGAACTGATACAGCTCCGGTCTTTGGACCAGTGATGAGAACCAGTGATTGGAACTTAGGCATTTTTGCTGAAATTATATTTTTGCATAGACGCCTTCTTCTCTTTTTTCTTGTTTTAATGGCTTGGAAATTTCCTAATGATTCTCTACTCTCCAGGGGCAGATGTTGTTTATTTTGCATATGTAACTAATATTTTTTTCACACTTGCTCTTGTCTTAGGAGTTAGTGGGCGGGATTGGTCAGTACATGAAAAAAAATCACTAATTCTGTGTCTTAAGTTTAGATTAAAAGCTTCATAATAATGCATGTAGTAGTAATGATCAATCTCCATAATAATGGCAGCATTTTTCCTGTGTAGAGAATATATATTTACACCCTTCTAAGAGCACCAGGCACGTTAACTGGTTTGTGTTTGCATTGTACTCTACCCCGACTACATAAGATGCTATTTAAGGCATATTTTCTTTTGGCACAATTCCACTGAAGATAGCAAAGCAGCTTCTGCTTTAGACAGTGGGTGTGTTTTGCCACAACTCCGAAAAGGTTGTATTTTACTAATAAATTATCCCTGTAGCTTATTTTGCTCTGAGTTGGAGCATAGCTGAGCTGTAAAGCCTGCACGAAGGAGTTTGTCTGGGCCCCTGGTACATGAAAAAAAAAAAATCATAAAGCATCCCAGTGCAAATTCCAAAACAGACAACAAGTGGCATATGCCATTAACAGTATATATATGGTTTAGAAACCGAGGAAAAATTCTAGGGAGGTCTTCAGTACAAAGGATTAGCAATTATAATGAAGTACTATCCTGGTTAAGATAACAGTGTCTCGACAATTTGTGCCTTAGGTTGGGTTGGGATCTAAGGAAACCTCTTGAAGAACAGACTGTTTTCTGTAATTAAGTATGAATAAGTATCACTACATTGGTTCATTAGCATTGGTTAGTTCAGCAGACTTATGAGCTGACACTGTGGGAAAGAAGCCCAGGAAAAATGCAGCTATCATGCTGAATTTGATTTTGTGAGCTTTGTAGCTGTTTACTTCTTTTTCCTTTGCTGCAGTTGCTGCATAAAATTTAGAGAAAGTCAATATATTCTGAGCTCTTTCAGCCTTGGCAAGATCAGCATTGATTACAAAAACACGAACAGAAATTTCTTTGTCCCTAAACAGCAATAAAGTGTCTGAAGTTGCTTTTCACAGGAAAGATCACAGTCAGAAGCATCTTGCCTCTCCTGGATTTAGCATCAAAAGAAATGAACCAAGAACAGCTCTGCTGGAGGTTGTTGTTGTCCGTTTCAGGACAGAATAACAAACTTTTATATCCCTTTCTTAAATACTGTAGTCAGTCATTTACATCAGTACATCTTTTTTCTCCGCGTGTCACTTAATTATCCTAGATACTTGTCCTTCTGCAATGTCAAGTGTTTCATAGCAATAAGATTATCTAAGGAGAAAAAAAATAGTATGCGTAAAAGAATTTCCTTCTTTTGCAAATGGGAAAGTGCTGTAGGGAAAAGGTGTCACTCCTCTCTCCATGGCTGCTGCATTTGCCTTTTAAAGGAAACCTGATTTGTTGTTAAATGTTTTGGAAGATGGGCAGAGGACCAAGGCGAGTGCTAGCAGCGCCAAGGAGAAGCGGGAAATGAGTGAGAGAGTGAGTTGAAGGAAATATCTCTCTGCTTTATAACAGAGAAGGAAAACAAATTGGAAATGTGAGTGGGAGGAGATCAAAGCACCTACATCATCGCAAAGCAAGGGCTCTAGAGTAAAAAAAAAAAAAATTATATGGTGAAATCTTGCGTTCCGATAACTTCAGTAGCTTGATATCCACAAAAACAGGGCTACGTGCTGCTAGGCTGTCCTTGCTTCTGGCCTGCCCCTGCGTTTTTTTCTTCTCAGGCTGGACACCCTGGAAGGGCGTTAACTCTGCCTGCCTGGTGTGTCTCAGTTTTAGCAGTGGGAACAGACAACAGCAGCATTCCTGTTTTGCTGTTCTGCTGACATCTCTCCTCCACCCAACAAGGTGTGAGGGCAGAGAGGCAGCTGCATGGGGGTACCTAGGGGATGGCAGTGCCTGTGTGTCCCAGAAGTGGGTGGACAAAGACTTCTGCATCCTGCTCTGCAGGTTTCGCACACCGTGGGCTGAAATCCTGCCTAAAACCTTCCCAGTCCCTTGCCCTTGGTGACAGTAACGTCTTTCTGGGATGGGCACTGAGAGAAGAGGTGGCCAGGCCCATCTGCAGGACCCAAGTGTGATGTTCCGCATAAGGGTTGATGGAGGATGCAGTCACCTCACGTGTTGCTGCTGCTTTCCTGTGCTTTATGCTGTGTTCATTCCCCTGTGGGGGAAGCGGACACTTGGTGTTCCCATATGTGGTGCAGAGCTCAGAGCCACCAGCCCACCCTCCTGCCTCCACATCAGAAATGCACCCTTCTGCCTTGGGTCTGTCCCTCACTGGGACTTTGAGAAGCAAGAGGCACTGGCTGCCTCAGCCCCAGTCCTTCCTTGTTCATCACTAGTCTCAAACAGGTGTGGTTTCCCTATTTCGGCTTATAGAGAGACTTCTTGGTATAATCAGACCTCTGACTTTGGCCCTGTTGTTTTGGTGTCACAATTTGAATTAATCTTTCTTCTCTCCAGGGGAGTTAAAACTTTCAGTTCCCAGTTAGTGTGAAAACAAAACTATGGTTTGAGACCAAAGGTCCATCTGTCTCAGATGGTGTTTCTCATGATGGTGAACAGCAGCTGCTTGGGGAAGAGAATAAGCACAGGGTGAACACTGAATCCTGCCTCTCCAGAATGGCTCTCCCAGCCTCTGGCAGTTTGTGGTCCCTGGGTGTTTTTTGTACCTAGTTGCTCTCAGATGTTTCGAACACCTAGATCCTGTGTTTTAACCCCTTATGTTCTCATGTGAGGCCCTTCCTATTTTATTCAGAACCTCCTTTTTGGCTTAAGAGTCTTAGGTGAGGAACCTCACTGAATAACTTTGGACAAGCTGACCTGTAGCTGCCCGTATCTGTTATGAAACCTCATTAGAAATTGGTGTCCTTTCTAGTCCTCTGGCACTGAGGCAGTTTATGCAAGAGATTATAGATGACAGTCTGTAGTCATTCACCTGTGACACATGATGTGTTGACTATGTATTACTGCCACTTACTGTATATTGCTCTTCTCCTGCCATCTTTTTTCCTGCAGTATCATTTATTAATACTTCAGTTTGAGACCAATGCCTTGAATGCCCAGTAGGGAAAGGTTCCTGCAGGGAGCAATCCTTTTACCCAGTTTGATTTCTTACCAGTGATGTAATGCTTCCCCTACATAAGTGTCTAGGACGTTGTTTAAACAATCTTATGCTCCTTCTTCCCCAAATTGGGTGCAGCTCAGAAATCAGGTTTTTGAAAATATTTCTTTGATTTTCAAATGTAATTTTTGAGTTCACAAAAACATAACGTAAGGCTATGTCGTTGGATTTTTCTAAAGAGAAAAACAGGTAGCAGCTGTTATTCTGATCAACTTATAATTGCACCATACAGAAAAGAAGAACTGAGATTGAGCTCTCAGTGGATGGTCCTAAAGACTTGGAACCCTTGCTGTAATTATGAAGATAGTAGTTCAAGGGCACATTTTGCAACTAAGATAGTAGTTCAAGGCCAGGTTGGATGGGGCCCTCAGCAACCTGATCTAATGAATGGCGTCCATATCCTTGGCAGGAGAGTTGGAACTAGGGGATCTTTAAGATCGCTTCCAACCCAGACTTTTCTATGGTTCTGTGATATTAGGACAACTTACATGGCATTCTCATTAACCTATATACTATTTCACATGTAACTTCATTGGAAAGAAACTAAACACAAATATAAAGCAATACTCTGTTTAAAGAGAGCAAGGTCTGCAACAAAAGATAGTATCTTCTGACGGCCATGGCTATAGCTTAGACAGTCACTACAGCACATCACCATGGAGTCCTCTTCATTCTCTTCAGCAGTAATTTTTCAGCTGAGTTGCCGTTCTGGAGAGAAGAAAATAGTATTTTTTAACAAATGTCTGTTCTTCGCTCCCAATTTGCTTTAAAGTGGTACCCATCATCCAGACCATAGTGTAAAATCCATTCACAGGGATGCGGGCAGCAGCACGAGCTGTGGTAGGAGAGCTCTGGCGTGGTTGGCAGCACAGTGAGTCCCTGTGCAGAGGAAGCACTGCTGAGTTCCCAGGAAGCACCACCACCACCACTACCACCACTGAATTCCCTGACGCTGCCTGGGGCTGGCACGGACTGCAGGCTGAGCCTGGGTGGGATGTGGAATTGGTTAGATTTGCGTCTGTTTTGCTTCTTTACAATAGCTGCTGGTTAATGAAATGGATTCCTAAAAATGAAATCATTTCTTCAAGAAGTAAGGAAGAGTTGCTTAGGCTCTTGCACCTTCCTGTAAGGTTTCTGTTCCTGGGCTCTGAGCCAGATTGAACACTGTCAGGGCAATTTCTGAACTCAAAATAGTGTTTGGATTTTCACTTACAAAATCTGTAAAAGTAAACGCTTTAGTACTTGATTTTGATCTACAATATAAGACAAATCTTCATTTATATCTTGATAGGATATCTCAGAGAGAAGACTCTATATGCCTTCCAAATTGAAATTCTATTCAAATAGTTCAATTAACTTCTCTGACTGATTTCTAGCTGTTGCCAAGCATGAAGAATTAAACTGCCTATTCTAAAATGTGTCAGAAGGACCACATTTTAGAGCCTCCGTCAAAAACTGACAAAGCATTAAAGGAGCAGCCCGCCACTGCTGGGCCTGACTGCTAATGAGGAGAAGAGAGGACTGTGTTCAGTGTCACCTCTGAAGCTCCCAGAGCAAAATCAAGGAATATCACAGGTTTGTAAGCACAGCCTGCGGCCAAGGTGTAGAATTTATGTACATCTTCTGGATTTAAAACCTGTTCATTTCTTCTACAAAGGCCACTGTTACTGCACTAAAGTCTTTCATTTCCTCTGTCACTAGTGAATAGATGGTTACCCTTGAAGTTTGCAGGTTTTGCATAAAAGCATACCTGCTGAAATGTATTTCCATAGCCAAGTACTGAGGCGAGGTTAGGTTTGGAGAGGTTCTTCTGGATCTTTTTCCAAAGCATGCATTTTCTCCACCCAGAAATACTCGATTAGGCAGATATACTTCAGCAAGTTAAAATGACTTAAATAATCCTAAATGCCTGTAATTTCTACCTTACTTGTTTGGTTATTGGCTCATTAGGAGAGAACACTGATATGTTAAATGTTTCCTTAGCCAAAAAAATAGAAGAAAAATAAAATCCATTCACTGCAGCCTGAATACCTTTGATTTATGAATCTCTGATTCATCCTGACAGCTACTTAAAAATTCATGTCAAACTCTGCATTAATGTTGGCCAGAAAAAGAAAAGAGATGTATTAGGGAACAAGAGTGCCACAAAACGCAGTTCCCACTGTGGGTGTGTTTAATGAAAGGCAATGGTAGCATTTAACTTGCCAGGGAAGCATCAGTACATGTTACTAGATACTTTCTCTTTTTTAAGTCTGTTGAGCAAATGTGTACTTGGGCATAAAAATGCACCTCTAATACTGATGTCTCATTACATTATTTCCCTTCTTTAATTTGCATACTTTTTATGTATATTGGAGGTTATGTGAAGCTGAGATAATACAAACATTTTGTTTAAAAAGGGAGAAAATATAAATAAATTACTTTCTTTTTCTTTTATTTTCTTCCTAATATTGAACATATTTGAGATTAAAAACATAGCTTAATAACTTGATTGATAAATAGCATTCTTGATAGTGTCTTGGAGAAATTATCATAAACTCAGTAAAACGTTAAAAAAAAATTCTGATTGTTATTTGTCAGTGCTTTGGTTATGTTTTCCAACAGTGCTTCATTACAAGTGGTAATGTTTTCCAAGAAAATAACCAGGTAGCCTGAAATTTTAATGTATTAAGGGTTTGAATAAGTAAAAGCAGCTGCTTTCCTATTGGAATAATTGTGTCTTCTAATGTGCATATTAAACATAATTAACCATAATTTAATTAAACATAATTAAACACATTGTTAACGTTTTTAAAGACATGCAAGATTCAAGATAATTAAATAGTTAAGATACTATTTGTATTTTCTCCTGGAAAGGGGTTTGTGTTTATCTCCATTTTTATAGGCTTTTAGGTGATATCCATGCAGTGTCCTAGGTTGTACTGATGATGATGTTAAAGGTCAGTAGTGGATAAATCAGTGGGACAGAGTGGTGGCTTTTGAGGGCAGTTGATTAAATTGAGTATTTTTGGCTGTGGGATTTTTCACCCTGAGTTCTTTTTGGCTACGCGTGAGGTTGGTGCTTTGGTTTTCCTGTAGAATGAATTTAAATTTTTTTCTTTTTTTTCAAGACAGGGAAAAGAATGAAGGAAGCCATGGGGACAGCTAAACCCTGCTCCAGACAATTTTTCTTATTGACTGCAGGAAAATTACTGGCATGGCACCAGTGCCCTTCTCAGCCACTTTGAGACTTGGCAAATTCTCCTTTGGCCATTAGGGTAATGTTTGCATTAGCCTTTTGTAATAAATAGGTATCAAGAAGAGTTGCAAGGCTAGATTTATTTTGACTGCTGATGGTGGACTCTTGGTAGAAAAAATAAAGGTAAATAGCTGGAAAATAATAGTGCTTTATAGAAGAGTATCAGCAGGAAGGTTACGTTTCCAATCATGGATCTCTAAAGCTCCTGACTCGGCCAAACTGTTGATCCCTTCTATTCATTGAGTGACCTGTTCATAATCAGGAAAGTGTTATGATGGAAAGTCTCATGAGAGGAAGAGAGGTGGTGTTTGCATTTCTGCTCTGAGACTTGAGAGAGGACGGTTCAGTTCCCGGCTTCATAGCAGATATTTGTGAATAGCAGCAGTCTGCCACAGCTATTTCAATACCTCCAGCTGATCAGGCACCCAGCAGAATTTTATAAAGTTTCCACCACAATTAGTGTTTTGTGCTGAACACCACCCCACTGTGTATATCCAAAGTCCTGCCAAACACCTCATGGTCTTCAGCATCCAGATCCATTTGAAAACCTGGTTTATACCTCCCAGGGTTTTTTGGTGAAGAAACGTCGGAGCTGGACTATGAAGACCAGGATACAGTGCTGCATAGTGAAGCTCAGTTTGGATACCAGCTTGGAGGGAGAGGGATGCTGTTGAAAATGCAAGTCACCCTCCCATGCCTCCATTTGCGGCCAAGTGATCCCATCTCCATGAATGTCCCAATGCACGCAGTGCTTTCTCCTCCTGCCACAATCAAAATACAGATAGCCATGGGATTAACAACTTGTCAGCCGATTTCCTGGGATTTCATCTGAAATTCAGAGGCCCCACCCCAGCATTGCTCTTTGAGTTCAGACACCCCAGTTTGTACCTTTCTAAATGCCAGTTTGTGATCATTTCATTTGCTGTTGTTTCTAGCACGTTTTTACATTACAATACACCCTTTCTGTCCTTAGCTACTTAGAACAATTGACTATTACAAAACATAGTTTAGGAGTAAAAAGAGTCTACATGCTTGTTTCATGAAGTGAAAGGATAGAATATCCCTAATATTAAACCGTAAAGCAGTGATAGTTTATTTGTGAGGCCATAAAAGGCATTTAACAATCTGGCGAATCCCAGATAATTTCAGACCATATATTTCATGTACACAGGGGACAAAAAATTGAAAAGAAAGGAAAATAGTTTCAGCAATGTGTGATGCAAGTAACATCAAAGAGTGCTGTACAGAAAGGAAGACTGGTGCGGAGTCGAGGATAGCTAGATCGGTGGAGGGCCCAGTTCACAGGGTCATGGCAGAAGACTTGGCAGGACTGTAGGAAGTCCCTGCTTCATCCCATTAGTGGGATTTTGCTACCTCAGCTATGCTGACTTGCATCCTTGTGGAGCCATGCTGCAAACTGTGTCAGGGGCTGATCTGGGCTGCAGAGGCAATTTTTTGTGGAGTTAAACAGTGTTCTTGACTTTAAACTTGTATCAGTTGGAGAGTCAAGCTCCCAACAGAGTCCCAAATGTGTGGGCTTAGGCTGTAGGGAGCCACTGGGAACATGTTGAGCTGCTCTTTGGTTGCCAGCCTGGTGCAAGAGCAGTGATGCTTTGGCACATTCCGGTTGTGAAACCATGTGGGAATCTGTGACTGAAAGTGTTTCTGATCTGAATGCAGAGTTTGGAGGGGCTTCTCTGACAGACTCATGACCCTGCAAAACAGACTGTGATAAATGTATATGGAGTGTTGGATGCAGTGTGCCTCCCTTTCTGCAGTGTTTACAGCAATATCATCCAGATAAACGTCAGTAGTGCTGGAAATCTGTGTTTATGTAAACCCATGGAACACATTTTACATATCTCACCAAGATTAGTATATAGAAACACACCATGTAACTGGTTTCAGTGGAAACCTTCACCAGATCCATCTGACTTCCCTCTTGGTAAGCAGGGGGGAAGAGCAGAAGAAAGCACAGCTTTCTTGTTACTGTTTTGCCAAAGCTGGACAAATCAGAGGGCTGGGCAATCACCAACCGTAGGAAGTTCAACAAGGGCAAGTGCCGGATTCTGCACCTGGGATGGGGCAACCCTGGATGTGCGGACAGACTGGGGAATGAGAGGCTGGAGAGCAGCGCTGCGCAAAAGGACCTGGGGGTCCTGGTTGATGGAAAGTCGATGGAATGTGAGTCAGCAGTGCCCTGGCAGCCAGGAGGGCCAGCTGTGTCCTGGGGGGCATCAGGCCCAGCATCACCAGCCAGGCAAGGGAGGGGATTGTCCCACTCTGCTCTGCACTGGGGCGGCCTCACCTCGAGTGCTGGGGGCAGTTTTGGGTGCCACAATATAAAAAAGACATTAAGCCATTGGAGAGGGTCCAAAGGAGGGCCACGAGGATGGTGAAGGGCCTGGAGAGGAAGTCGTGTGAAGAGTGGCTGAGGTCTCTTGGTCTGTTCAGCCCGGAGAAGAGGAGACTGAGGAGTGACTTCATTGTGATTATAACTTCATCAGGAGGGGAAGCAGAGTGGCAGGCACTTATCTCTTCTCTCCAGTGAGTGACAGGACCCCAAGAAATGGCATGAAGCTGTGTCAGGGGAGATTTAGGTTGGCTATTGAGAAAAGCTTCTTCACCCAAAGGGTGGTTGGGCACTGGAACAGGCTTCCCGGGGAAGTGGTCACAGCACCAAGCCTAACAGAGTTCAAGAAGCATTTGGACAAAGTTCTCAGGCACATGGTGGAATTCTTGGGATGTCCTGTGCAGGGCCATGAGGTGAACTTCAGTGATCTTTGTCAGTCCCTTCCAACTCAGCATACTTTGTGATTCCATGATTGCCTTTTGGTGATCACTTGTTTTACTTAAGGTTCCTTTTCTCTCTCTGTCTGATAGGCTTAGAAGATGTTGTAGCAATAATGATTCCTGAACCCAAAGGAAAAGAGATAGTGAGCCTCCTGGAGAGGAACATTACTGTGATGATGTACATAACCATCGGGACACGCAACCTGCAGAAATACGTCAGCCGGACCTCGGTAGTGTTCGTCTCCATCTCCTTCATTGTGCTGATGATCATCTCCCTGGCATGGCTGGTCTTCTACTACATCCAGAGATTCCGCTACGCAAATGCCAGAGACAGAAATCAGGTGAGCAACTGTGTTTGCAAAAAATCACCGCAGGATTTAGCATAGAAGTAAAAGAAATTGTCAATGTGTAGTAAAATCAGAAAACCAAAAGAAAACCCAAGAAAGTGAAAAGAAGAGGAATATAAAAATGACTGTGTCTGCGAAAAGTCAAGACTTCTGTCAATATAGATGGGATTCGAGAAAAAAAAGAAATTAATAGTGTATGTATATTGTGGGGTTTTTTTCCTTATGCAAAACACACAAAAAATAGACAAATTTGATGTTATTTGTGACCCTAACCCTAACCCTATCCTTACCTTGTTTTGGTAAGGATAGTCAAGTGTCATAGCAATGTATATAAGTAAGGACCCTTGAGATCAAAATTCTGACTAAAACACTGTGAGGTATGTGTATGTGAAGCAATGGTTCATGATAAGTGAAGAAAGAAAAAAAAAAGTATTCTCATTTTAATGCTTCCTTAGAAGGGTCTTGGGTTTGAAAGACAAACATGTCCCTCTTCATTTGACAGTGATCACTGAACAGGACTGTAGTGATAGCCACCAATGTTATTAAACCATTGCTTTTGGTTTTACCATCTTGTCCAAACCCCTTGAAAGAGATAAAAAGCCTACAGAGCTGAAGAGGAGTCAGCAGCAGTGGATTTATAAAGCGCTGTCCACCTTTATGGTAGTTCAGCAGTGAATAATAAGAGCAACAATAACAATAAATTTAATATTTTCATGTCTGGATGCAACTATCTCAGCAGAACTGGGAAGCTGAGGCTTCTACATTTCATTCTAATGGTACAGTAGAAAATGTTATCAATGTATGAAATCTGAGGAGATAACCTCAGAGATTTTTTCTGCAGGAAAAAAATGCCCTGTAATTCAGAGACGTTTCTGAACCCTCAATAAATTACTGGCGGGGCCAGGAGGGTTGCCTTGCTTATTCTGCAGAAAAGGTAAAATTGAGATATGAATAATCATCTTGTAGAGAAAAGCACTGCTACACACTCTGTAACAAATACTTGATGTGTAGGAATCCCTCGCCTTCCCCCATTGAAATTCAGGCATCCTCTGAAATAGAGAGCAGCTGCTCTATATTTACAGACAGAAAGAATATATTTTCCTTTTAAATATACAGTCTGAAATTTTGGATAGCAAGAATGAGACTATCCCAGCTGGAATTTGAACATCATTGGCAGCAGATTCGCTGTGACTGCAATGGCTGTGATAATTTTTAGATGCTTTGTCTGCAAAAGCACATGCGTGCCTAATTTGTGTGTGTGAGTAAGTGTGCTTTCAATCAAGTAATTATACAGGCAGATTAGCAGTGTAAATAGACATACATAAACATGAAACTCAGCAAAATAAGAAGCTCATTCAGGTAATACGTTATCGTTTGAAACGGATGTGTTTATATGTTCAAACATATTTTCTTTTCAGTATTTTCTTTCCAAAGTTTGAATGAGACCAACATGTACACAAGCAATTGTCCTATGGAGAGGTTTTAATAACTTGGTTATTATACTAGTTCTGTTCTTCAGAAGAATTAGAAAGCATGCCTCCTAAGTAATTACATATTATTAATTGGGGGGGGGG
>VZTA01028976.1:167928-222156 GCA_013398855.1 Mohoua ochrocephala
GGGGGGGGCAAAACTGGGCAATAATAAGGGGGAAACTAGAAAGTCTTCATGCACTTTTCTTCATACAGTTTTGTCTGACATCTAATCTCTTTATTAGCTCTTTTCATATGAAAAATGGTAGCAATATACAGACAAAACTCTATGATTTGTGTTAATGGGTCACTGTGGCTGTTCAGTTTTGTTTCTTTTAGTCCTGGCTATGGACTATAATGATGCAGGTAGTTCAGAAGAGCTCAGTTTGCTCTTACCCTTCCTGTGAGTGTTCCTCTGTTTTCCATAAAGTTCTGGTTTTTTTTTTCTTTGACACCTGTTCTTGCAGCTCAAGGATGGGATCACAAGTTTCTGGTTAAAATCATAATGTCCTTTTGTCAAGCCTCATAAACACTTTTGTCTAGTCCTTCTGTACGTGGTGACTCTCCTTTCCAGGTCCGCTTCCCTTCTTTCACTCAGTGTAAGTTTCTGAGCAAGCAGTAAATCCCAAACGAACTGCTTTAGTTATCCATCAAGAAAGCAATGAATCCAGCTATTGAGAGAGGCAGCTAGAAAGACTGAAAAATCTCCTGGAATCATTTCCTATGACTCCACAGTGAGATGAAACCTGGACATAGTCCATCTACATCTTCAGCCACCACTCTTCCTCACCATGTGTGCAAAATCGACAGGTTCATGTGCCAGAAGGAAGACACAGCTTACTCCAATTAGGTGCCTGATTCTGATGAGTGGAGAATCAGGATTTCAAAGATTCACGCTGAATGCCAGGGCCTATTCATCCTAGCTTGGCTGGGAATTAATGTAGTAGAGCACAGAATTGTCTTCCACTATGGGCTTGTGCACCTACAGCCCAGGTGTCAACTACAAACATGGTGAGGTATCAATTTTTATTTTAATACATTTAATTTTTAAGAGTACCTCTAGCACCAACAACTGTACAGTACATATGGAAGTAGAAGATAGGTAGTAATATTCACATGATTGAACCTTTTTTTCCCACCTAACAAGATGTCCAGGAAGTAGTAGGTGGTTGCCCTGATGATAAATCCTTTCGATACGAAGAGGATAAATTTGTGTAAGAAAATCTGTTTTCTCAGCAGCTTGTTCCTGGAGTACTCCTGAGGAGAGATTTGAGAGAGGTTGTAAAGGGCTGTGGGAATTGTTTGCATCAAGAAACATCACATTGCAGAGCTAATTAGAAGCAGTTTGGAGTTACATGACAAGTTAAGTTCCAGAGATAATTCAGCAAAATGGGACCTGATGTCACAGCCCTGTAACAGCCAGGACACAGACTTAAAGACAACAACAACAGCAACAACAAACCAACCCTGTCAGTGTGTCAGATTTCATATTTCACCAGTAATAGCATAGTTCTCTTTTTATTGTTTGTGAGATGGGAAGATGAAGAGGGGATGATGTTTCAGTGTCAGACTTGTTTACCACATTTCTCCCATGTCCCTTCTTTCCATTGGCTTCTTGTTCAGAGGAAGTTTTCTACTAAGTCATTTTGAAACTGGTTGGGCTGCTTAAGTTTTGCAGGATAGTGAAAGCCAAAGCAGGTAGTGATTGCACTAGAGTTGAGGAGGATCTTGCGTGTCCTGGGTTAATCTTTAGTATATGGCTGTCAGTATGTGGAGCATTTATCTGAGAAGAAAGACTGATGGCTGTACCTTGGAGTGAGTGTTTTGGGCCACTGAATAGAGATGCCAGTCTTTGAAGCAGTTTGGGAAGATGCTTCCCATGATGGATTCTGCAAATTTTGTCTGTGGATAGATGTGTCCAATACCTCATCCTGATGATGTGTCTCATTCTGCACAAGGCACAAGGTGATCTCCCTGTAGGTGGTAGTTTAGTAAGGCCATTAAGGGAGAAGCATTTACTGTAACTTCCACAGTGTTTACGGTCATTTACTTTCTCAGGAACACATAAGTGGTGCTTTCCATGCGACTGTCCTTCCTTTTTAATGAGCATTGCCATCTCCTCAAGACCACTGCATCTGATATGCTTAACTCCTTCCAGTCCAGTACTGAATGTTGCAGCCTTGCTAATGAGATTAGGAGATTTATGACTGTAAATCTCTAAGCCTCAATTTAAAGCCTTAAACTGCTGTAATGCTTCTTATCTTTTAGGAAAAATCATTGGTTATTGATAGCATGCCTTGCGTTCAAATGGGGGAATCCTTTGAAAGTATGACTTTAGTCCAAGAAATTCCTGTTCTTTCAAAAACTAAATTACTCTCATTTGCATGTAAGTTATGAGCTTATTTATTTATGGTAGATAAGAGAAAGCAAACATGAAAGCAAGCAGATCAAAGATGTACATGAGTTTTTAATCTTGTCCTTTCCCCTTCAAGAACATGTGAAAAAAACCTGAGACATTTCATTCATTGAAGTAATAATAATGATAAAAAGGAACCACAAACACTTTCTGAAGCAGGACATAATGGCTCTTGTCTTGCTGTATGTTATCAGTCTGTCTTTGATTTACATTAAAGAACCAAACAGCTGACAAGAAATGTTTCCAGCTCTCATTCAATTCTTTTATTTAAGGAAGACTGTGAGAAAAATGGACCACAGAAAGAGATGTCGTATAACTACAAGATACTCCTTCACATGCAATAATTAAGTTGCTGGAAAGCTCATATGTAAATCTCCCGATAGCCAAGATTGTTTTCACCTCTTTAGCCAGATCTGAAATTGCACTCTGCTTTCAACATTTTATGTGTTTTGTCAGCCTTTCCAATTCAATAAGCTTACTCTCTAAATTTAATCCAGTGATTTTAATTGAATTTGAAGACCAAAGTGGTAATTTACTGGTCGTATCTGTATGGTAATTAGGTCTCAACTTATAAACTACCTCGAGCTTCCTTCCATTTTTGGGCTCATGCTCTCATCCCCTCCAGCTTGGAAGCCCTTCCTGCTGACAGGCCCCTCTGAACTCTGGCACAGGAGTTTCCCAGCTCGCAAAGTTGAATGTCTTCTGAGTCACCGAAGGCCCTAAGTCTCTCTCCTCCCTAACAACACGTGGCTGGAAATGTGGTTGGGGAGAGGAGGTGAAGGGAAGGATTCAAGTCATTTATTGGTGGCAAATTGGAACACGCTGTATCATGAACTGTTATAAAGCTGACAAGAAGACATTGGAGTGGGTGTTGCTGCATGAAACCGTGTGAGAGAGGCATGGAAAAAACGGGGAGTGCCCAAAGGAGGGTCACCAATATGGTCTGGGGGTAGAAGCACATGGCATCTTAGGAGGGGTGAAGGGAGCTTGCTAAACTGGATGGGGAGCGGAGGAGGAGGAAGGGCTCTGCTTCCAGCTGCAAAAAGGGTGGTCGGAGAGGAGTCAGAATCAGCCTCTTCCTGGAAGCGCACAGGGTAATGGTCACAAATTACCAGCAAGGGAAATTCCATTAGTATGTTTAGAGAAGAAAAAAGACTGAGATTGGTTAAGCACTGGAACAAATTATCCACAGAGGTTGTGAAATCTCCTTTCCTGGAGATACTCAAAACTTGACTAACGCAGCTCTGACTTTGAAGTTGACCCAGCCTTGAGCAGGGGGTGGGAGTACATGACCTCCCAAAGACTTTTCCAGCCTGTGAGTCTGTCTACAGACTGCCTTGTTGCTGGATTAGCACAAGTGAGCAGCCAAGTCCTTGGAGCACTGATACAGGAACAAGCTCCGTACCACAGGGTGCTGAGCAGTGATGGTGTGAACTGCCCCGCAATGTTCTCAGCCTCTTGCAAGGGGCAGACACGTCCATCTTCAGTGTCTGAGGACAGGGTGTTTTGTGTCAGGCTGTTATTACATACTTTAATCCTGGTGGCTGTGACCCTGCCAGCACAGTAACAGTGTTTTGGAAATATGGGAGAACAGTCAGAAACATCACGTGGTAATCACTTTTTGGTCCACTGGAGGGAAAGATAGAAAGGCAAAGAATGAGCAAATGGTTACGTATGGACAGGATGTTGCTGCAGGACTCTATAGTGTTTTACCTGTAGGAAACTGCAGACACTTCCACCTCGTTTTTATAAAGTAGACAACTGTGTATTGCAGGAAAAAAGACAGGAGAGATTATTCGGAGTTTTTGTGGTTAAAAAATTAACAGCTCACTTTCAGAAGTTGTGTCCTGCCGAAGACCATGAACTAGTTATGGAACAATGTAAGAATAAAGTTCAGTGCTCACTTTGCTAACTGGCCAGTATGTTTTTTTAACAAGTGTCATGAAAATAAGAGAGGGAAGAAGTAGGATACCCAAATAGTGGACTTGTTACCTACATTGGTACCACTGCTGCAATGTAGCGCACCTCCTGTGCCCTTATTATGGATTATTATGTTTATATTTGTACACTATCCTATTCCATGTACTTAAAATTATTAAGAAGCCTAGGGAGAAAATGTTTTGATTTCTGCGTGAAGAGTTGCCGTTTGCTTAAGAGCAAATTTTGTATTGCAGCGCCGGCTTGGAGATGCCGCGAAGAAAGCAATCAGCAAGCTGCAAGTCAGGACGATCAGGAAAGGTGACAAGGTAACTTTTCAAAATGCTTGTTACTAAAGGAAACTCGGTGCTGAGGATTCCTTCAGACCTCTGGGACAATGAGGCAGAGCAGAAATGCCAATTGCTTATTTAGCTACCGTGTCCTTCAGGTGGGGGAGGAGTGGCTGGCGAGCAAGTTACGGATGGAATGGAGCCGGGAGAGAGGGTGGTTGTTAAAGATGCAGAAAATTCCGAAAGTTAAAACATCCTAACTAAATCTGCATGCTTCCCAGTGCAAATTTCCAACTGGAAACATGTCAGAAAATCTGACTTGCTGGTTTTGAAATGCATTACTGGATTTGCAATCTGCTTCAGCGACTGTTTTACTTTGTCACATAGGCTCTTATATGAAGAGATTAGCTAACAAAATAAAAAAATAAGTATGATGAATATTCTCTTTCCTGTAGGAGACTGAGCCAGACTTTGATAACTGTGCTGTTTGTATCGAAGGCTACAAGCCCAATGATGTTGTCAGGATATTGCCTTGCAGGTAAATTGAAGGTGCTTTTAGCTCTAATAATCTCTACTTCAGGACAGTCTCTGCTCTCAGTTTCATGCTGATGAGATTACCTGAGAAGTTGGGGAGGGAAGGGTGAGTTTATTATTTTGGCCTATTCAAAATCTGTTGGTAAAGATATCTGAAATGCCTCTTTTATTCAACATCAAGTGAAACTAGCGTTGATGGTGGTGAGGCTCTGAGGGTTTAGTATGGTAGTCAGAAATTTTGTCTGACCTGGGCCTACAACAAAGTCTTCACTAGGATTTTTAAATTCAAGTTTTGATTCATCTGTTTTCCTCACTGGTTTTTTTATCAGTCCAGAATAAATGCCTTGGGAGAATTTGCCTCTGAATTGAAGGTGAGCCCTGGCCACAGCAGCCAGGAATAGAGCAGGCTCCTGCTCCCACTGAAGCTACTTCTTTTCCTGTCCTGGGCCTGAGAAAAGGAGGACTTTTGTCAAAAAAAATCCCCAGCCATAGAAAGAGATGTGCTGAGTAAAACATGCCTCATGTGAAGATGCCCTGTGCAGCACATCCACCCACAGTGATGTGACACAGGAGTGCAGCCTCTTGCCGCCCCTAACAGCTGTATTCATCTTTGTGCTATTGTATTGTCATTTGTGAAGTGTTACCTAATGGAGGATTTCTCTAAGGAAATCAATTTCTTAGGAAATTTCCTAGGATCAGTTGCCCCTAGGAGAGCAACAGCAAGTGTTTTATTTCCCTAGAAACACAGATCTAAACTGCTGCACATGCAGAGCAGAGATTTTATTTTTTTCAATAGAACTTCTTTCATCTCCTGAGTCATGTTCACTGGCTTGAGAAACCAAAATACTTGTTTATTTTCCAGCTATATTGTACCCTAGCAGATATTTGAATGTTACAAACTGTCCATTTCTGTTAGTTCATGTGAGTCATTAAATCTGTTTACTGCCAACACTAAATGGCTAACACAAAGCAACAGATTAATCATAAATTCGACCTACTGTAAATCCCTCACAATAACAAATTGCATGAGAACTCTTTTTTTTTTTTCTACAAGCAGACACAAACACATCACTTCATGAAGCAGAAATACAGAAAAATGAGAAATTACTAGAAAATGTGGACCTTGGTTTGGCATCAAGCCTGTTTGCACAGAAGCAGAATAAAGCTTGAAAAATTTGCATGATAAAGACAGGCAGTGTTTGGAGGTAGATCTACAACAGCTTAAATATATGTCTAAGCTTTAGCTTTCATTTGTGTCTCACCTCATAATTCAGTGAGCCTTTGTCATCCACGGCGTTGCGTCAAGCAGAATGAATAGGAAACACAGTTAACAGGTGGTGTTTAGTTCTTGGCTGACTTAAAAGGTCACCCAGAAAATGACTCATGCTAAAAGGGTAGCAGTAGCAGAACTATCTTGTAAAGTACCCACAGTTTGAGCCTCAGCAGTCTAGAATTATAAAAATCCAAAGATCTTTCTCAAGCAGCTATTTCACCAACCCTGGCTTTCCTGCTACACAAACTGCGAGGGCAGTGTTTTACATACTCGCATGGGTTTGAACTTCTGAAACATGAAATAGTACTCATGATTCTTTCTGCTGTTTTCAGTCTCATCTCCTCATCCAAAACAAAAAAGAAAGCAGATTAATTTCTGTTTCTGTGACGTGAGTAGGAGTATGTTATATCTTGATAAAGACCTACAGACTCTGTAGTTTTCCTGCCCGGCACCCTCAGTTAAGCCGTGTGCAGTTTCTGACATGGGAACCTCATTAAACCGCCAGTGTAGCAGTGGATGAGCTCTGAAGTCAAATACATGTTTTCTAGGACTTGGGCTGTTTTCCCAAATGTCCTCTCTTTTCTGCTGGCACTGGGATAGCTGTTTTTATGTACCCCACTCTGGAAAGCTCGGAGGAGAATTCCAAGTGAACTTGTGCTTCTTCCTCTCTGTCTTCGTCAGGCAGTTCCCACAACCGACTGTATTCATAAACTTCACTCTACAGAGTGTATTAGATAAATAAGGAATGACACTTGGTAAAATTAAAAAGCGTTGACTTGCAGCTGGCTTTGTGTTTAATGGTAGCAAACATCTCTGAAGTTGTCTTTGAGGGCACTGACAAGATCGAATGTAACCAAGTTCATCGTGCCCAGCGTGACATCTCTTGTCTCAGCCCTACTTCATTCTGCTTGTCTTCCATCTCCAGCTTCAAAACACCGTTGTCTTTTCTGCTCTAGCTTTGGAGAAGGTACTAGTGCTGCTGCTCCCAGTGTGTGCCTTTTACTAAACTTTTACTAACTTTACTAAACTTCTACAGAGAGGAAAGACATTTCTTTCAACCTTATCTCTGCCGAGTGTCTCATAAGTTCTTTTTTTTTGCTGTTTCATTTCTTTCACCAATAAACACATTCTCTGACCTCGTTCCAGCTCATTCTTTTCCCCCGAACCTTCACTCCATGAACAACAGTGATTTCAGAGAGTTTTCACTCCTGCTTTTCCTTTGTATTAGCTTCCTGTGAAAATTATTTCATCATACACATTCTTCCCTTTGATTTCTTCCTCTCACCCTCAACATCATCTTCTTGTGTCCTCCTCAGAAGTAAATAATACTGTATGTGCACCCCTTAAAATCTCAAACCTTCTCGTTGGATGCTACAGTGCTACTCAGTGTCTCACAAAAATTCCTAATCCTTTACTTCAACCCTATGTCTAATCCAGGCAACTGATGCTCTTACTTAGGGTTATCAGGGATGTACCTCTCTTTCTGCCTAGGTGAGACTAGGAGTGGAAGGTGGGAGGAGAACAGTTTCCCTTAATCTGGAAGAAAAGCCTCTCAAATTGTTGGCAAGCTGAAAGCTTTACAATAGTTGTACTACAATCATTATTTTTATTATTATTATAATTTTGGGCTGAGCGCGACATGTTTTTTTTTCTTGTATGATTAAAATTGCAGCTTTAAAGGAAACATAAATACATTTCAAACAAAAACAATCTCTAGTTAAAAAAATGTGAAGTGCTATTTAGATAATAGTAAATGGAATGCTCTGGGATTTTGAGGTTCTTTTGCTTTGCTTTGTATTTTGTGAGCTTTGCACAGCCACGTGCAGCCCCAGGAGAGTGCGGGAGGGATCCCAGGAGGCCACCACCTCTGGAACAGCACATGGGCACTGGCACGCACGTGTCGTTTTTGGCAGCTTTTTCCAACACTCTCCCGGGATGAAGACTGCAAATTCCCCTGATAATTTATTGCAGTGCTTCGTTACCTTGACTGTGGCAAAGCCTTTCTTATTTTGTAACCTGGATCTCACTTGCTGCAGTTTAAAAAACATCATTGTGCCTCTTATCCCTGGGAGAGGTGGAGAACAATTGTTTCCTTTCCCTTATGAAAACCTTTTTGTATAAGGTTGTGACAACATCTCGCCTTCCTCTCCATCAACTAATCAGTCACAGTTCTTTTGAGAAACTTTTCAGCCCATCCAAATCAACATAGTTTTGCAATGAATGTGGTTGCACACAACAGGGAAAAAAACCCTGTATTTTTTTTCTAGCTTTTGACTTTGATTGTCAAAGCCATGTCCTGAGCCTGAGCTTGAAACATCTCTTACTGTCTCCGTGTATGGGTCATTACTTCTGAAATCATCCATGATGGCTCTATGCTCTCCTTCCGTTTAAAACTTGCATCAGTCAGAACTGCAAGGGGAGGGGTTTCTGTTGCAGTTGATCTTTTTACATCTTTGTCTTACCATGTGACAGGGAAATGCTGCAGTTGCTCTCTCATCTTACTTTGTGCCGACCCTTCTTTTGCATGAACAATGAAACAACTGACAATTTGTTGAATGCCATAAGCATGTACATAGTGCTATACCTAATAAACTTTCAAATCCAAATCTGCAAAGCCTGCCACCTTGCTTCTCTGCACAAATGTTTACATGTTGAAAACAGATAATTATAAGAGCTCGTATAATGCAGTACAAAAATTTTAAAAGGCAAATTTTTATCTGATTTTCAGTAGCATTCCATTATTCTGTGGATTTCTGTCAAATAATCGAGTTCCTTCTGGAGTACATATTAGATCTGAAATTAATGGAGTCATAATACACTGTGCTATATTAGTATGGAGAAGTGCAAAGTGACAAGATCTGTCATGTATTTAAATTACTTGGCATTGTTAGGATTTATTTTAGAATATTGTTTTTGAAGCCAACTTTAGGAACACTGAATTTCAGATTTTAAAGTCTTTAAGGCATGAAAGTGTTCCAAGCTTTTGATGATGAACAAACATCATGAAATTCTCTAATATGAACCCCAGTTTGACTGAGGCTTTCAAAGCTGGAAATTGAAAACAAAAGGGGATTTTCTGGTCTATGGTGAAATGTCTTGGTGGAAACTATGTCTTTTTTATTCAAAACAGATTTTGGAAATCTGTTTTGTTTTCTGAGGGATTAATAAATATCTCAGGTTTTGTAAATGGACTGATTATTTTGGCACAAACATGTTTGCCAGTAAGCATATTTGTTTATGAATTTGATTATATAATTGAAGGAAACCAATTGCTAACAGGAATTTCATCATTATTTCATGCAGCTGAAAGGCAAGACATAGACTTTCAGTACTCTCCATGAATCAACAAACTCAAGAAAATCCGTTGGTTAGACTTTTAAATGTAAAATTACACATGCCTAAGAACTGTATCTTTATGCTTTCACCTATTCAGAATGCTTGTCTGATGATGTGCTGAATATCTCCCTCCTAAGATAGAAGGAAGGAAATGTTAAGCAGGACAGAGACCAAAATCTGGTTCATTTGTTGTTATCCATTAGGTCAGGTCTTGTTTGGAAGGACAGCTGTGAACTTCAGTAGCCTTAGTAAAGTAGTGGCTTAAACTTCAAGTATCACAATGCTTCATTTGATTAATCACATTGACATACAGGATCAAATGAGGTTTGATACCCCAGCCAACTGATATAATTAGACTAGATCGAACTTGGAAGAACATGTTTGCTCTTTTCCATAGTTGTATGAAATGATACAAAGCACAGGAATGCAATATTTTGCCGTATAGTGACACAGTATGTCCGCTGACCCATTCAGCTGAATAAGTAGCTGTTAAATATTTAGAGTTACTTTGGTACATTAAGTGAATCTGGCTTTCTCAGAGATTTCATTTCCTTGTAGAGGCTGGTATGGGCCCTGCTCCAGGCAGAGCCTTAGGATCATACAGGTATTTAGGTGTTTCAAGTCCAGCAATAGACCCAGCCACTGCCAAGCCCCCCACTAAAGCATGTCCCCAAGTGCCACATCCACACATCTTTTAAATACCTTCAGATACCACTTCCCTGGGTAGCCTGTTCCAATGCCTGACCACCCTTTGGGTGAAGAAATGTAACAGAATACGTTCTCAAGAGAGAATACAGTCTGTCAGTCAGGTGCACGCGCTAAAGATCTCTACAGTCACTATCAGTTTGCGTCAGGCAAAGCTAAACAAGAAACTTTCCGTTCCTCCACCTGATTAATGTCTAGGAAAAGCGGTGCCCAGCAGCTACAGGGCTCAGGTAGTTGCTTAGTGGTCGCTTCAGACTCAGAACAAGATTAGCAACAATTCCTTCAGGGAATTGTGTAGGAGCTCTCTCTGATGGACAGCTTCTAAAGAGGAGGGAAGTCAGAGAGAATATTTTAAAAAGGATTGTACTGTTTTTTCTGTTTAAATGAAAAGTATATTTTCTTTTTTCTAATTCAATTTATTTCTTTATGCCTCTACCCTGAAAAATACTAGACCCTCAATGGCTTCACATTTAAATTATGTGTAATCAGGTTTGTCTGTAGAACCATTAAGGAAAACGAACATGATTTTTACCTTTACCAGCAAGCAGCTTTTGTTTACTGACAGCCTTTAACATTTAAAGAATATGGGGTTTGCTAATGCATTTTGTATATTTTCCCTACGTTTCTAATTATGTACATCTTCTATTCCAAACACGTTGAAATGTGCACATGTGCTTGAGTTGCTGCAGGAATCATTTTAGCCTTGTGTGCATAGGACCTAGTTTTGCAGTCCTTGCAGAGGTCACAAACTGCACCAGTTGAAATACTCTCACTTAACTGAATTCAGTATCATCTAAGTGGTAAATTGTGCTGTGGTACATTTGAATTAAGATATCCTGGTTTTCATTTCAGGCATCTTTTCCACAAGTCCTGTGTAGACCCCTGGCTGCTAGACCATCGTACCTGCCCGATGTGTAAAATGAATATTCTAAAAGCTCTAGGGATTCCGGTAAGCACTTTGCAGAGCAGCCCATCGGGGCAGAAGGGAAACACCAGCCACCTGGGTATATCCCTAGCCTTTGCCTGTCTGTTCCCATCTTACTCTTTTTGCCATGTTATTGAATAATTAATTGATTTATTAAGGGAAGTAAAATTGGAAATGTCTGACTCTACCTCTCTCCTGCACCCCACTTGTATTAGCAAGGAAGAGTGTGTGTCTGGGGGTTGGTTGGGTGTTGGAATGTGTGAGTCTGTGGTTGCCTGCTTGGAGGAGCAGAAGATTGTTCACTGGTGTTTTGGTGGATTTATAGAATCTTTCACATAGCTTTCAAGACTGGACTTATTTTTTTAATCATGCATTCGGTTCAAATCTGAAAGCAGAAAGTCTGCAAATAAAATTTTCTCTGCTATACTTGTCAAAGACAGCTAATTGCTTATTCTGAGGAAGCAAGTCCTTTTTCTGTCAGATTTCTCTTAAAGTCTATCTGGAGCAAGATCTGTACTCCTAACTCCATTTAAAGGCCATTCCTCCCAGTTACTGGGCATGTGGTGGAGCACAAGACATACAAGAAATTGTTAAACTCTTTGTTATTTGGAACATTCAAATGTGGTTAGAAACTGTCAAAGTAATTGATCTTTCTAAGTCACATGTTTGCATTCAGATAGTGTATGTCCTGTCTGCCATACAGTTTCCCAACTGGAGCTATCACGAAGCTCAGGGGGCTTCACCAGGAAGGAGTGAGTCACTCTCCCCCACTGTGCAAGGCTTGTGAAGTTCAATACTGAAACACCTCCAGCTGATGCATTAACAGGTGCTGTAAATACCCCCCCAAGCTTCAGTCAGTGATGTGCTAGTTCACATTTGAAAGAGCTGTATAAAGTAAAACAGCTCACGTGAACATACTGGAGAGCTTGTATAGCCATTCCCAGAGAACTCAGTTTCATGGAGACTAGGAAGCAGGTTGCAGGCAGATATGTTAATAAACCTAATATAATCCAAACGAAAAACACGCAAAGGGGAAAAAGAAACAGGGCATTTTAGCTAGGGTGACACATCGAAACAGTTTGGCTGCTTTTTCTGCTAAACCTGTATATCGTCTTTAGTATATTGAGAAGTGATGCAACTGTTAAATCAGCGTTTGAGATGAAAAACCAGAATGAAGGCTAGCCCTGCCATTCAGCATCTCTGCACCTAGGCTTAAATACAGAAATATTTCCCCAAGTGCCATGTCTCAGCTCACAGGACTGCCATGAGCAGTTACACAGGGTTCTGACACCTCTTCTCCCTACCCAGTGTATTGTTCCATGGCTTCCTTGTGCATCTGACAGCACCATACCATTTCTGCTCTCACACTGGCCCATTCACATTTTTGTCCAAGCACTTCATTAACTTGCTCTTTATCCAGCTTCATAATGAGGGGATATAGGCAAACCAAACCAATGCTTTCTGGAGGCATGCAGTGAGATATTAAAGGCTTCCCAGAAAGTTTAGTGCTGTTAGAATTTACATCCAGAACACAGCTCTCACTGGCTTCACTGGCTGCTGCTGAAGGCTAAGCACGTCCGCAGGCTGTTTGAGGCTGGGCACAGCTAGTGGAACAAAAAACGTGCCCAGAGGCCATGTGTAGAAGTTTTGGTTTACATGACTGGATTTCTCTGCATATGAACAGCTCTGTAGTGGCAGGTGTAGAAGTAGCTAATTGCCAGGAATGATTGAAGCACCATTCCGTTTCCGCAGCCATTGTTTCCCTTTTCATAGCTCCCTGTCTTCTCTGTACTGCACAACAGAGCAGGGATCCGTCCTGCTCTCCTCACTGAGAGCTTTCTGCATGGAGCTTCTGTGGAAATAATTGTACTGGGCATGTAATTAAAGATGCTGCTGTAACCTACAAGTTAAGGTTCAAGTTAAGATTTCCAAATCAGCTTTAGTGTTGGTCCGTCTTAACACTAAAAATAAAGCACTTGGATGTTAATGTTCCACTAGCAAAGTTTTTTTAGGGGATTTTATTGTATGAATTTCTGTAAAAATTTCCTTTAGGTTGTTCTAAGACAATGAGCTGAAAACAGCCCTCTCCATCTCTTGGAGGATGCATACTGGCATACATGGATCATTGGATAGGTTCAGGAAGGGAGAGCCTTACCCCTCAAAGTGACTTACAGTAGGAGCTGCTGTCCATGGGAAATTGGAGCAGATGGTAGCCTTTGTGTCAGGTTTCCTCTGGCTGACAGCAAAGGAAGTGGAGGTCTAAGAGCATCTGGTAGCTTGAGGGTTAAAAATTCCTATACTGCTATCAGTTGCTCCTCTTCCTCTCTTTTTTCTGCCTTCTCTTTCTAAAATACACCTCAACTCATGCTTATCCCTTTCCTACCTTATGCTCTCTCCTGCTTCTCCTCTGCATAATCCCTCCTGCCCAACCTGTGTCCTTTTGAGCTCCTGCTCAGTTCACAGGACCTATTTTCCACCTGCACAGAAATCGTGTTGTCCTTGCCCTTCTCACTGCCCAGCCCCAGCTGAGGGCAGCTCGGGGTGGACATCATTCCTAAGGTGTGCTTTCTGGTGCTCCCGTGAGCCAAAAAAGCCACCAGCACACATGAACTGGTGTTTTTAGAGACTCATCGCTTAGCCAGATGTCCATAGGATGCTGTGGGAAAAGACGTTGCCCTCAAAGAACCTGTGAAGTTCTAGGGCTTCTCAATGAGAGGTGGCAAAAATTTCTGTAAAATGGATAAAGCAAAATGTCATTCCTTAACCACATTCTTGAGTCTTAGGGAGCCCTCTTAGCTGAAATTTCCACACACAAAAGAAGAAAAAAGCCTTAGGCAGGCATCAGCCTCTGTTGGGAGATTTGGGCTTAAATTTGCCAAAGCCCTTTTGCAGGCTTTTACAGTGGGAGGAATGAGGAAATCTTACCATGACAGGCCATGGGGTTTTTTTTCCTGCCAGGTGCATATTTGTCCTGTGTTTGTTAATTAAAGACCCGGATTGCATGTCTGTGGGTATATTGTGCTTCCTTTAGCAGGAAGACTTGGGATTTTCCAGGAAAGGATTGGTTAAACCCCAAATATCTAAATGTTTCGATTCAATTCACAACTAAACTCTGCATTTACTTTGTAATAGAGTCTTTAAATATTATCTACCCTAAGCTCAGATTTTCCAGGCAGCCGTGAGGCACCAAAACTCCTGCACTCATTTTCACAGTAGCTGGGCACCCCAACACCTCCACTTTTCTCCGTGGCACTCTGTAGCTCCAGAGGATTATTAACTGACTATTGACCAGCAAATGGTTGGCCTGACCTTTTTCCACTGTCTCTTTGCTGGCAAATCCAGCTCAGACTACACCTGCAATATTTGAAATGGATTACCAGTGAAAGTGTCTTTCACTTTCAAAGAGGTACATTGCTTATGGGACAATCATATCACGTAAAATAGTTTCCCTCTGCTTCTCCCCCCTTTCTGCAAACATCTGCTGGATATGCAGTCAGCTGCATTTTTGGCAGCAGATTGTTTGACTTGAAGCTATTCACTAAGAGCCTTAGCCAATCCCTCAGAAGTCAATACAAAGCCTTCCCTTGACTTTAGTGGAATTGTGCTCTCAAAGCACTTACATGCAGGGCACAAATGAAACCAATATAATTAAACTTAGCAGATGTATCTGGGTCACTCTGGCAGCCAAAGCCATAATGGTTCGGGGTTTTTTCCTGATCAGTGTTTCATATAATTAGTTTTATAGCATGCTGCTTAGTTTGGGGCATTTTTTCCAACTAAAATGATTCAAGAGTAATGGGATTAATAATATCAAGCAATACTGTTTTTACATCTTTAATGTTTGGTTTGGCTTTCGGTTATAATCCCCCTCTTTAAAAGGTTTAAAAGTTTGTGATAAAATCCCATTCTAGGAATAACTGGAATCAGGGTAAAGGACAGACAACTGATCCCCTGAAAAAGTGCAATAGTTTTTCCTATAGGAGAAAATAAAAATAGGCCTTTTGTTTTTAATATACACTGCCATCAAAGGTAAATTAAATTAAAAATGAAATTCTGAAAACATTGTTTTATAATAGCTAAGAGTGGGGGAAAGAGTGATAGATCTAAGGGATAATTTTGGATCCCTGTCCTACAGATAAGTGATTGGTATTTCACTTGGAAAAGTACAGATTCAGTGAGTTCCATTAACACCTGATATAGCTGAATGTGCCTTTTTTATCCCAGTTCTGAGGCATTCTTACTGCTTGTGGATTAGACTGAAGCCAGACAACAACAATTCTAGTTTTCATTCCAAACTTCAGTTTGTGGAAACAAGACTGCTTAAATTGCCTGTCTTTTTCATTAGGAACATTTGTGAAAAAAATACTTAAGAGGTGACAACAATCAGACAGGGAATGTGTGAAAAAAGAGAAAACACGCTAAATTCCTGATTCCGAAAAAAAAAAAGAAGTAAACATATGGTAACCTTCTGTGCTTGAATTCAAGGGGATTTTTCTTGTGCTTAAAGTTAAATCTCTCTTTAAGCCTTTGCTGTATCATATTTTGCTTGGTGCCTGCTGTTGGAGATAGGCAGGTAGTGAGATTTTCCAAAGTGCCTTGGCACGTGAGACAACTAAGCATAGGAAAAAAATCAGATCCACCAAACAGAGTACACCTCCTCTGACATTGGCCATCTGGATGTTGGGTTTCCAGTCTAGCAGCTTAAGCCCTGTCTCTGCTTAGTGCTGAGCAGAGCGAAGGCAGAGGGAGCAATTCATACCCAGGGGTAGGGGATGAATCACACCGCAAAAATGTCTCAAACCACTGAAGTTAGAGGAAACCTAAGTGACTGATCCAGACTAGCTGTCTGGTTCCTGGACAGTAAAGATAAATGGAAACAACTTGAATCAACATTTCCTAACTTAACAAGGTGTATTGCAGCTCAGTCTTGCTATGTCTCTCTGTCACTGGTCTTGCTTCACATAGCAAGAAAGACTGTGAATCAAATAATACTATTCAGTTTCCCATTATAGTCTGTTTGTTTCTTTTCTCATAATTGTATTTTGTAGCAAATATAGTATTAGCAAAGGAAATGATCTTTGGATGTTTTAGAAACTTGTCTTATAAACAGCTTTAGCTTCTAGTTTTGCACCACACACATCGATGCACCCACAGGCAGTTCCCTTAAATTCTTATTCCTGTAAGCTCAGATATTGGCTCTGTAAAATGTGTATTTCGGGAAAAGATAATCATTCCCTTTCAGCTCATGTCTCCATTTACATTTGTGATCTGATTCAGCAATCTGCCTATGTTGAGCAGATCATACCAATAAGTGAGTTACTTTTTTAATGTGCGCATTCCCAAACCCTCTTAAAAGTATAAATAAGAATGTTTAGCAATTGTAGGTGACACAGTTTAATACTCACTATTTCTTTGGGTCTCTCTTCCAAAGACTGCATTACGTTTTAAGTACATGAAGACAAACTCTGTGTGTTTATTCATTATATGTTGCCATTTTCAATACTGAAATAAAGCAAAAAAATCTGAAGAAGAGGAAAGAATTAAATTCAATCTTTTTATAAGGTAGGAGCTCAATTTTCTTCTTTTTTTTCCATTAGCCAAATGCAGATTGCATGGATGATATACCTCCAGACTTGGAAGCATCCATAGGAGGACCACCCACCAACCAGATCACGGGAGCCAGCGACATAACTGTGAACGAGAGCTCAGTGGCCCTGGATCCCCCAGCCCGGACCGTGGGAGTGCTACAAGTGATCCAAGATGTAGACTCCTTTCCCCAGGCTGGCGAGGGTAACTTCACAACAAGCAGTAAGTTCCAATTTCTGGCGGGATTTGCACTGAAATAAATGTCGAGAAACCCTAACCACAAACCCATCTCTAGTGCATGGCCATTGAGGGCTTTTCACTGGAGCAATGGCCTTATTTTAAGCCCAGCAGGAATCTACAGGGTAAGTAAATTTCATTATCATGTGTTCTTCTGTACTGGACTGATGGTAAGAGTTCCTGTGCTTGAAAGCCTGAGTGCAGTGAAACAACACTGATGATTTGTACAAAAACAAAAGGAGAATTTTACGTGTTTTCAGTGTCTTTAGTTTTCACTTGTGTAAGGTGTGTAAGTGGTACCATTTGAACAAGAAATTCTCAAAATGTCTGCATGTCTCTCTGTTCCTAAAAATTATGTTCTCCATTGAAAATCTGCTTCTGACAGTTTAAAAGGAATGTTGTCAGCTGTTTTGAGTGAGGACTGTGCTAGTCTAAAATTCTCATTTTTAGGTAAAATAGCAGATCAGTAAAAAATACCTATGTGTTTGATACCAGTTGGTGTATTGACAAGAATATTATAGAAAATCATCAGATATACTTGAAGGGAGGTAGAAGAATGTGCCAAAATATAGGTTTGTGTGTAGAGTTTGTGTAGATTCTGGAAAAAAATACACATTTTCAGTGATCAGTACTGGTACTGCTATGGGCCTGGGAAAGAAAAAGAAGACAAGTAATAATGTGATGTGTAAAAGGTAGGAGAGACATGATGGAACTAGGCTGAAATGATTTTACGTTACTCTTCTTACTCTATGGAGAGACTTGATAATCCCATTTTCCCTCATATTGTAGCTAGTGTCATGGCAGTGAAAATAACTTCTGGAAACACTGGACTTGTGCCCTTAGATACAGGTGACCCAGAAATGGATTTTTACATTCTGTTTTGTGGATTAGGTTCTGGTTTCAGGTTTGGTCCTTTTTATGGTCTAAGTTCTGGATCCAGCAAGGGGCGAGCAGCGAGGTTATAATCCCAGCCATCTTCCACGGCCAGCCTGTCAGCTGGGGGCATTCAGCTTTCTCAAGTCTCTTTGAGTGCTGGCAAGAGCTGTTCAGAACAAGACGGGATTTTGTTCCTTCCAGTAATTGTTTTTAAATGCATATGAGGCTGATTTAAAAAACAAAGGAAAGATTGGTACCGCAGTGTAAGAAAGACTGGGCTGAATGCTGGTCTCTGCTCTGCCCTTTAGCACTCCAGAAGCAAGTAGGTCCTCTCACGGATAATGGTCCTTGCCCCACAGTTCTCTGCAAGATCCACACTGTTAAGTCTGGGAAGGAGAGCTGTGGGGTGGCCCTTACACACACAGCTGCATGACTCATGCTGGGAAAAGCCAGCAGCCTGGTCCAAAACCCAGCACAAGGGGCAGTCTGTGCTTTTCATCTCAGGATCTTGTCAGGCTGAGAAGCAGCTCTTCTGGTTTCTCACCAGGGGTAACAATGGTGTTGAGGCTGCCAGGGAGCACAAGAGCTCAGTAACTCTCCAGGCACTCTCTTCTCTCCAGACTTGTTTCAAGAGTGTGCAGAAGGAACAAACACATTTTAAATTCATTTTCCAAGTTGCCAGCTAAGTTAAGTAACTGGGTGAAAAGCTTGCTCAGAGCCGGCAGGGCCTACAAAGATGCCTGATTTTGCCTTGGTGCCATTTGTTTTCCACCTTACCCTCCATTTTTCCCCTTACCCTTGATAATATTGGACAATAGACCTGAAGACTGGACAATCCGGAGGGCTGACAGCAGAGCCTATGGACAGGGAGATTGCACCAAGACCAGACACACGGCAAACTACGGAGCATCAGGAGATCTTCATCACCTGAAGAGAGTGGCCGTGCCTAGGGAAGGACTGTGAAAAGGGTTTTTCCCTGGTTATGTGTGAGAGAGAGCAGGAGAAGAGAGCAGGGAGAGAAAACTGGCAGATGGCCCGCGCTCTGTGAAGGTTGTGAACCTCACATTGTCGGAGGGGTGGGTGGGGTAGCAGGCCTTTCCAGCTGTTTTGAGAGGAAAGAAGTCCTGAGGAAGACTCGAAGCACCTTGAGACCTTCCAAACTTAGGTGTATGCTTGCCTATGCTATGGTTGTCACACGGTCACTCAGGGAAATCTGGTTTAATGCTCAGTTAGCTGCTGTCATTCATTCATCATCATGACATGTAGACACGAATCTTCATCTGGATTTCTCGTCTAAAGGGCAATGCAATACTTGAATATTTGTCAGCGATGGATGTGCAAGTTTCCCTGCTGTCATCACCACATCCAGGGTGGTGCATTTTGCAGTAGTTCCCAGAAAAGCCACTTAGTCCCTTTTTGTAGCAGAGCTGCAGCAAAGAAGAGGCCTTTGGTTGGGATTTAGGGGCTGAGTTCCAGCAGTTATGGGAATTTGACTCTCTAGTTGCTTCATGTGAATTTGGAGGGTTCAGGCACTCTGAAAGGTAGAACTTGGCATTGTGGGCAACCTGAACTCTTAAGTCAGTGAAAGGGAGACATCCAGGACATTATATATAGTTGTGCTATGAATCCAAATGCTAACTAAATCAGAGGGCAACTGTCGGCTAAATAACTGGGTCACAGCTGTCAGAGTAGATGGAACTTTAGAGGCATTGTGTCTGTTTATTGTAGTTCTCATATCCAGAATGCTCAGTTACACAACTGCAGAGCTTGCTGAGAGTGCCCTTTCTGTGAATTAGCCTGCCTGGGAATTTTTAAGTGATGACACTGTTTTCTCCGAGGAATCTTTGCTGAAGTTGCTAGGTTCTGGCCTCTTTATGTAGCATTAGTGACGGGAGCCTACTCCAAGGCTGAATCTGCACTACAACTTTTTTTCCCCCTTGTTATTGAATCTGTGCAGACTCCAAGACTCCAGTGCAGCCTTGACATGGCCTCTTGCGCCCAGCACAAGTCCTCGCATACTTCCTTGTTCCTCACAAAGTTCAGTGGTCCAGGAGGTAAAGGACTTGCCACCTTCTTTCCACCCACTTCTGCAACACTTTTCACTTCATTGTTGTTACATTCTTTTTTGTCTGTTGATTAATCATTCTGGTATTGTTGTCTTGGTTTGGGTTTAATTTCCCTTTCTGTGTTTTTAGTGAGTATTCAGAGCCAGAAGACCTCCCACAGTGTGTCTGGAGGGAGGATATTCCCAGAATACTGTTCACATTGGATAAAATTCTGTCTCCGTGGTGGCAAAGCTTCTGCCTACTTCAGTGGGGCCACATTTTAATTTCTGGAACTCAGCCAGTGCATTTCTTCTTATTTCTGTGTGTATACTCAGCAGACATCTCGCCTTCTCTCCCTCTCTTTTGCTCCCCATGCTCCTGATATCTGTAGGACCCTCAGAAATGTAGTGTACTATGAACATCTGGATGGGACTAAGCCCTAGGGTTCCTCACTAAACCAAGCATCTCCTTTTTAGTAGCACTGAGCACTTAAAAATGGACCAGCAGTTTCTCTCAGCTGCCTTTTACCAAGATCCAAGCCTTCATCAAGTCGCTTGGGCATATCCACAGCCCAAAGTCTGTTCAGTCTTAGTGACTGTTTGCTCACTGTGGTGGGATATTGTGTAGGATTCTGGGACAGCATCTTGTAATATATTTCTGTAGCTGGTTTCTGAAAAGGTATTGATGGAAAAAGTGAAAAACTGGAGTTTTGGAAAAAAAAAAAAAAGGGAGAGTGAAAGGGGTAAAACAGTGTGAAATACATAAGAGTTCATCTCAGCTGAGTTTACTGCTCTGACTTTTTCAGCTCTCCAGAGCATATGAAAGAAGACAACATAAGGATCTTTTTCCACAATAATGCATAATAACAATCTGTGGTGCCTAGTTTTTAGTAGAGAGTTATGCAAAAAGCTAACATTTTTTTGAAATCTCAGCGCAGGTGGAATTTCCTGCTCTGCATATGATATGGGTGTGAGCTGGACTTGGCTAAGATCTGAACTTGAAGGAGCTATGAGCTACACCAGTTTCAGAGGGTGGATTTAGGATTTGAGGAGGCCATTGCAATATTCTTTGGGTCAGACTCAGCTGGGATTGAATGATATGGCTAAAAAAGGTAGTTTTCTGGGAAGGTAGCAGCTAGATATTCTAAAGTGTATGGTGACACTGGCAGGTGAAAAGTAGTTATTAATTTTTTATTCTTTTATAACATCCATGGTCATTTATCTCCCTCAAGCACTTACTAATTTCTGCAGTAAATAATGTGCTGTCTTTGCCCTCCCTTCATAAATACTTCCAGTTTTGCATTTTAGACAAGCTTTTATATTCCATTCAGTGGGATGTCTCATCCCACTGCATAGGGCCTCCGAAATCCCAGTAGTACTATCTCTGTAGTTGGAGAAAGATCCATAAATAATTCTACTGCACACATGGGCAGGACTTTCAGTGTGAAAAACCACAAACTTTCCCCTAAAGTGTTATATCACCTGCAAGGTCCACAGAGTTCGGCACACTGTAAACAGTGTGAGCAGTCTAGACAATATCAGCAGTTCCTTTTCTGCCTCTCATTTTGTTCTTTCCATAAAACCTTGCCAACATTCAGCTCATCGTGACTGTTAGGACCCTTTCAAATCTTCATTAAATCTATTAATATAACTTTTCAGGTAATTATTTTGATCTGTGTATGTCTAAAATGTCTTTGTGAAGAATAGTCAGCCTTTGGAAGTGGATGAAAGTGCATAAGAGTGTGATCCACTGTTGTCTTGTAACTATTTGACTGTTCCTCCTTGCTATTAATAGTGGGGTTTTTTAGGCGGAATGTGAAGGGGGAGGAAAAGGTGGAAAAACTCCCTAGATACTAGTTAATACAGAAAGTTATTAACACTTGCATTAGCAAGTCCTAATACTGTCCCAGAGAGAGAATACTGATGGGACCTAGTTAAAGACTGAGCAGATTGGGTCCCATGTGCCTGGTGGCTCTATTAAAATCTTTTGTGGATGTTGCACTAAATAATTATCATGGACTGAAGCTTCCGATGAGCTGAGTTCCTAGATTGTTTTGGGGTTACCACTGACACCAACATAGCATTGGTGGTTTGAAAGAGTCACCAAGTGAAATGTAGCTGGCACTAAAAATGTGCTCTGGATTATTGCATACACCTACGAGGTTTCTGCCAGACTCTGAATGGACAGGGAAGTTTTTCTTTTATAAAACTGCTCCTCCTTTCCATACGTTGAGAAGTGAAATACAAAGTGTTTCTACACAGCAAAATGCAAAAAGGGATGTACAAAACTGTTGTGAATCAAGGAGGAAATTTAAATTCTAATTTGTTTGTTTGTTTTCTGTTTCACATCTTCTGTGTCCATTGACACTGTGTACAGAGCAAGGATGAAGACATCAGATCACGAATGTCCCTTGTCCCCACTGAGCTGTGATATGTCTCAGCCAGAGGGCATGGTAAGCACTCACAGCAGTCTGGACTAACCTAGGGTTCCAAAAAGGCTGCAGATGCCATGAAGGTTGTTTAATATTTGAGTCTAGGAAAAGATGTAGAAGAAAGTGTTCGCCTTCATTAGTGTAAGCTCCATCTGTAAGTCTGCCTTTACATCTGAAGTCTGTGACAGTCTCTAGTTTGCCTCTGTCCTGAATTACATTCCTGCCTCCATGTTGCTTTTATGTTGTATAGCTGCCTTGGAAGCCCAGTCCAGAAGCCAACCAGTTTCTTCCTGGTGGTTTTGTTTCATTCGGATCAGTTCCCTGATCCAGAAGTTGTTGGGCCAGTACAATAGGAGGAAAGAAATGTGGAGCACAAGAGAAGAGAGGGACATAGAAGCGAGCTTTCACAACACTATTCTCAGAAGCAAGCACGCTATCTCCATCACAACTGGACCCTACACAGCTGTCTGTTTTGCTCAGAAATCAGAATAAACAACTAGACAAAGGAAGGATGAAGTTTCAAATCTCATTTGAATGCTCATATTTGAGTATATAAGCATTTTATTAATGTTCAGTGAATGCAAGAGACATAAGGGATTTATTGTCTATGACAATGAAACTAAGGAAGGAAAAGTGCTCCTGTAAAAACTGTAGGTCTTTGGTTTGCTTGGGAGGGTTTTGGTAGCAGGGTGGCTACATGAGTGGCTTCTGTGAGAAGATGCCAGAGGCTTCCCATTTGTCCAATGGAGCCAGTGCCAGCCAGCTCCAGGATGCTGGAACAGCCTGTACTTTCAGGACTGCACCCCATGGAAGGGACCCATGCTGGAGCAGTTAGTGAAGAACTGTGCCTGTGGAAAGGACTTACATTACAGAAGTTTGGAGGCCTGTGTCCCATGGGAGTGGCCCCATGTTGAAGCAGGGGAAGAGTATGAGGAGTCCTCCCCCTGACAAGGAAGGAGCAGCAGAGGAAATGTGATGAACTAATTCCAACCCCTACTCCGCTCTGCTGCTAGGGGGAAAGAAGGGAGAGAATTTGGGAGTGAAGTTAAGCCCAGGAAGAAGGGAGGAGTGGAGGGAAGGTGTTTTTAAGATTTATTTCTCCTTACCCTACTCTGGTTTGATTGGTAATAAATTAAATTAATTATTTTTCCCCCAAGTCGAGTCCCTTTTGCGCTTGATGGCAATTGGTGAGTGATCTCTCCCAGTCCTTAGCTCTACCCACTTGCCTTTTGTTGTATTTTCTCTGCCCTGCCCAGGAGAGGGGGAGAGGGGTAGAGTGACTTTGGTGGGCTCTTGGTGTGCAGTCAGGGTCCAGCCACCACACTGTGTTGGCACGAAAGTGTGTCCTTAGATGTGTCATTCCCAATTGCTCTGAATGTGTATTGCATATGTGCAGGGAAAAAGGGGACCTGAGGACTGGCACCAGTGGTAACATAGCTTGTATCTTTCTCTATATTCTACTGTCTTTAGCCGATAGCTGGATAAAACACTGAGCAAGAAAGCTTTTAAAGCAAAATTGACAACACAGAGTAAAATACAAATCTGAACTGCAGCGAGACCAGATGACTTCATGCTAGCTGATCCCTTTGATTTATATTTGACAACGAAAGCCTTGCCTTGCAAGAGATGTTCAGTATCTTGAATACAACTGACTTGGTTATTTAGGACTCGTGTTCACATCTGTATTGTCTGTGGAGTTTTTATTCTCATTGGTTTTTACACAAAAGCCTCCACTGAAACCATCAGAAAGTGCTGTTTAAGATACAATGTGCTACTCTGATTCTGAATCTTATCAATTCAGGAACAAAACCAAATGGGAGACACAAGGATCCAGCTTGGATCAGCACCTGAAAATAAGAAGTATGGCAGAGCAGTGGTTCTGTAGTAAGGCAGGCAGAGGGCGGGGAGGATTCCAGGGTCAGTGCCTCTGGTTGCTGCTTGTCATTTCAGATAGGCAAGGCAAAAGTAGTGCTCACCTACTGTACTGTGCAGACCCCAGAGACCCCTACCAGCGTCAGGCTCTGGTGAATAAGTCAGTACATACACAGATATGGACCCACTTCCAGAAACCTCACAGGTAGGAGCAGATCACAGCAAGCAAACAGATCTTATAAATTTAGTGGGAAAAGAAAGACAATGAAAAGGCAGCTGTGCCTCTTAGAGAGTAAAAACAAGAGGCTGAGGTACAGAAGGCACTCAGAAAGTAGTGGCATTTCTGCAGCAGTCACTCTTAATTCTGCTTGCATGTATTTTGTTCTGGCTGCATTGCTTCATAATGAGTGTGCGTTTGCCTTAGTGCTCCATAGTGAAGGTAACTCAAATGAAAGAAGTCAGGCAAGAGCTCTGCTGATGAAATGTTTCCAGTCATTCGTACATAATGTTTTTCTCCTTATTCATCCAGGCTGTGAGCCTCTGAATGTGCAAGAGAATCATTTGCACAAGGAAGCTGACTGGTTTCTCACAAGAATTTAAAGGATCATGTGCATGCTTACACCTGTAGTTTTTGTGTTGTAACCAGCGGTTCTGATTTCTCAAAAAACATGAGAGAGTTGCATTTAGAAGAGATTAAGTGAAAGGGAGGGGGGAGTGTGCATGTAACTATGTGATAGTTTTTTGTATGGTAGAAAAACAGTCTTGCGGGAGATGTTTGGCCTGCAAGAAGCATCCAGAACTGCTCTGCTCTAAGTTTTCTCTAGACTCCTGTAGGAGCAACAGCTCAAACTTTGACATACAGTCTCTAACACTCTATGATTTCAGCCTCAAAAAGAAGAAAAAAAAAATCAGTGGTATTTGCTCATAAAATACTAGTGAAGTCCTACTCATTTTTTCATCACTTTCCTCCAACCCCTGCAGAAATAAGGGTGTTTCAGAGATCCTCCAGTGTTGCCATAGTAACCAGGTCACTTCACCTAGAAGCGAGAGTTCTCACTAAATTCTTAGTACCCGGGCCTTCTGTTGTTTGGATGTAGGCAATTTGAAGTGAAGATAGTGCCTGAAACTATCTTCATGCTTTGAGACTGATAGGCCAGATGGAGAAACTGGCTTATGAGTGTTTATAGAAAATGGGGATGATTGGAAGAGAAGGAGGTAACGGGTCAAGCCCAATATCCAAGAGGAAATATCCAACTTCTGGTAAGCATGTTAGAGGATTTTTCTCCTGCCTGAGAACGGGAGAGGTGCATAAGCCCTCACATTTAGGGATGCTGAAAATAGGACCCACATGGGTGTATTCTTGCCCAGTTAGATGCCATCTTTGCCACCCTAGTGGCAAGGCTGATATCCTTGGGGAATATACTCAGGCTGTACTCAGCACAGTGCACACTAGCATCAGAGTTGCATTAATAAATACCCACCCAAAGTGGCCTTTTATTGTGACTGTCTTCTGCAAGTGCCAATACATTTGACTGTTCTTTTCATTGTAACTCATGTTCACATATCTGAGGCACTCAGGGAGTAGGCAAGAGCATATGCTCTGTTGTGTGGCAATAATTAAGCCATTTATTAATATACATAATGTGCAAAACAACTTACCTGGAGATCTCTGTGAATTTTTGCTCTATTTTCCACTCTCTAGGTAGCATAGTGCTATAAGACAATGAAAAAAGATACTCCTACGGGAAAAGTGCACAGAAAATGCGTAGAATAAGGGTGCCACTGGCAAAGTCAGAATATGAAAAGCATTTAGCTGAAATAGCTTTATTACATGTATTAAATTATGGCATCTCAGTGGGGGCGGGGGGGGGGGAGGGGGGGAGGGAAATCACACAAAGGGGGTTTAAAATCTGCCGGTTCCTCACACAGGTAATTAAATAACACAACGTTTTCAGCTGCTAAGGTTTCTTTGGAAGACAGCCACCAAATGTGGTGTGTCACGTATGCATGAGAAACCTGACTTCAGATTTTGCCCCCGAGTGCACAGGATATTGAATTCAACTGAGGTGTTGCTAAACTTCATTACTTCCCTGTAATTGCATTTTGAAAAGGTGGTGGCACCAGCAAATTGTCTTTCTGCGCATGAATAGCTGTCAGTCTGTAAGACCAAAATAGTCTTAAAGAAGGAAATTTTAGAAAAATTACCCTCTTCCAGCCTGATCTGGGAGGTGGAACATGCTTTCAGCTGTGGAGAAACCTGCAGCCTGAAAGTGCACTTGCAAGGAAACAGTTTTGGAGAAAAACTTTGGTAGAAAAGTTGTGGTTTTAGTTGTTCACCCTCAAAAGTGCATTGTTAAACTACTATAATGGCTGCATATTCCACAGGGCAGAAATAATTACATTTGTTTGCTGTAATTAATTCCTTCTGTCTCTTTTTTTTTTCCTAAATTAGTCCTTCAGTTTTTGCTTGATTGTGACTGAAAGATACAAGACCACTTCCCTTGTAAAAACTGAAAATTTACTATAAATTTGTACTCAGCTTCTAAAAGCCCTTTTTCAAGAGTAGATATAAAATGCACCAATATTTTAATATTTCGTTTTCTAAAGGCTCCTGGGGTCTAACTTGTTCTGGAACTGCCTGGGAGCCTTCTGGAAACTACCACTTTTCAATGAGAGGAGTGGAAAGTGAAGAAACTTGAATAAAAAAGGAATGGCAAAAGGGGTTAAGACCAAATTTAATGTCACAGAGTTTTGACTGTAACTTTACAGTAGTGTACCCAAGGGAAATAATAATGAACAATGCAAAGGCATTTACGTTTTTTGAAGTTACATGGTTGGTTTCCAGGTTTTTAGAGTGGTTTTGTTACTTTTATTTTTCTAGGGAGGTATCGGTACATAGGGTAATAACTATTTTTTCTGCCTCTCCGAGGAGTGTGAATGGTCAGAACACAAAAGAAGGTGGAATAGGAGTGTATATTAACTTAAAAAATTGAAACAGAGACAAAAGGTTTTCATGCAGAGAAGCAGTGTTTTAAAATTACTCTGTTTCAATTTGAGTTTCACTTGTAGAGTGCTAGGGAGGTCTTGATGCTAGCGCTGGTGGCCAAGTGACCTAATGAACATCTTTTCTAGTAAAATTCCAGCTGCAATTTGTTGAAACTTAAATTGACCTTTCCCATCCACTGCTCTAAGAAACTCTGAAAATGGATGTCTTGGGTTTGGCCTTTCTCATGTTCCCATGAGCGTTTCAGCAGGCATCCCTGATAAAAGCTGGGATTTTTTGATGCCAGAAGTTGTTCAGTTGAAACTAGATTGTGACTGGAGGCTTATTTGAAAGGAAATGCTAAACCGCCCTAGATTTATATAGCCTAAAACCAGTTTCTGTTGATGTCCCTGCAAGATTTCCTACCAGCCAGACCCACGCCTCCAAAGGCGCTTGGCAAGTGAGAAATCATCCTCAGGTGCCCTCTAGGCAGCTTTAGTGGCCTCTAGGTGGGATTGAGTTCCCTCTTCAGTGTTAGTTTCACTGCTTATTGTCCTGGTTGCCCCTCTCTGGGTTTTGTCACACCCAGCATTTTGCAATCCAGTAAATGGAACTCACTTTTTTGTCATGTTACTTGTGTGAACCATGAGCAAAGAAGCAAAAGGAGGTAGGTAAATGAGGAGGGAGCATGTGTGCACTCTTGCTGTAGGCTGAAGAGACAAAACTCTTGGTTTCAGATCTCAGGTCAAGAAAAACTGTGCTATATTCTTTTTAATAGGGGCTCATTTTGGACAGAAAGGGAGGCAGGCAGGAAGGAGACACAGGATCAGAAGGAGACTCACATTAAATTAATTTAAACTCTTTAAATTGAAATTGTCAATTTGGTTTCAGTTGTTGTAAAGGCTGATTTTTTTTCTTCTTCTTTACATAAAGCTATTTTCATAAATTTTTTCACACAAAATTTGAATGTAGCAGGCCTGGCCTGGCACATCGGATTTATTTTTCATGGGAAAAAAAAATGTTGAGCTATTGCAGGATTGTCAAAGGAATGTTCCAGTTAAAAGGAGATTGGCATCAAGTGATTTAAATTTTCCAAAATGAACATACAAGATAAACAGTTGACCTCTTCCTTTATGAGAGCTTTTTTTGATTGTTGTTCTGTACTCATGTGTTCTCTGTGAGTGTGCATTAATGTACATAGACAAGCTTGTTAGAATTTTATCGGGTGCACTAGCCCTGCCACAAGACACAAGTAACATTTTGGACATCTCTGTTCCAAACAAACAGTGGTTCTGTACACCTCCTAGTCATATTTTAATCCTCATTTCATGTGCTAGTGATGGGGTTTAAGTGTGCTTCTTTTTCTTTCCTGTGAAATGCTTTTGATTAGGTAAAAAATAATGCTTAATCCTCTAAGTGAACTGTGGAAGCAACCTAAAGAAGATGCAAAGGACATTTGAAAGGTTTACTTTTCCAAAAGGAAAGGTTTTGCTATAACCTCTGAGTTGGGGGGGGTTTTTATTATTTCTAAACTAATGAAAAGAGACATGTTTCTCGTAAAGACAACTACACATGGACTACTTAAATCAGGGGGTTTTGCTTAAGTTTTCAGGAAGTCCTTGCAGAGATGTTTCTGCTGGAAACTATGGGCTGTTTCGGACTGCAGAAATCTACTTTACTTTTCCTGCAAGTACTCCATTGCAGTTATATGAGATTTATAGATTCTATCAGCTGAAAATGTCATTTCCTACCTGCCAATCCATAAATGCCAGCAGCAGTCTGAGTAATTTGCACCCTTTGCAAAAGGCTGACCCATGGACCTAGTGGCACACAAAGACCTTCTCGGTACACAGACTGTCCAAATAGTGAGAAGTTACAAACTTTTAGGTGTAAAAGTTAACATTTTGCTGGTGGGAGTCTTGATCAGATTTGCTTCTCAGTCAGAGAACTGGCCACAGCTGTAGGTGCGTTATGGATAGTGAAACTATTGAGTAGGCTGCAGGGAAGATCAGATCTGGAATAAAGCTGTTCAAAAGCTGCATAATTACACTGGAATATAAAATGTGTTGCAAGGTTTGATAGCTTTGTGAGGTTGGGAAAGAGAAAGGAGAGTTAGAAGCTGAACTCATCTGTCACTGTAGGATGTTGAAAAAATAAATAAAATTAAATCTCTGTGGTTTGGTGTTGCATGAAGGGCTCCTTTGAAAACCAGGTATTATGGCTTTTAGCTGTCACCCATCTGCAGTTCTGCACTGGCACAGAGATGAATGAAGTAGCTGGGGAGCTGGTGCAGTGAATGATGCTAATCTGAAAGGGTTTGTGTCATGCAGCCATTACAATTGTGGAGAGTAGACTCAACTACCCAGGACATCCCTTCCAGAGCAGGTCTCCTACAGCCTCCACTCTAAGTACAGAGTAATACTCCCTGTGTTAAAGGTACTGTTACACTGAAGCTGTGTTGAAGCCTGGTCCCTACACTTGTATACCCTTTTTCCTGCTGTTGTTTTAAAACATCATCACATAAGGCTCCAGAGAAGAAAAATCTGAGAATAGTGAAGTATTTGAGGTTAATTCTTTTAAATGAGACATTTTTGATAGCTCCAGAAGTTGGTAGTACCTCATCTTAAGTGTTGTCAGCAGTCAGTAAAGGTCAGACCTGTCCTTTCTGTGTGCGGGTATGCGGGAGGATCATATAGAAGTACCTACTGAGAGTGTACCTGAACAGGGGGGCACTAGAAATTAAGTGTACACTGTTTTCAGTTAGGATTAAAACTTCCTTCTGTAAGGATTCTGTGAAACTGGATGTTAAAGAAAGCTTCCTTGCAGAATTTTTAATTAGGGGCTTCAAAAGAGGAAGTATATGGATACTATAAGAAGCCCACAGGGAGGAGATTTAAAGTGGTAGAATGCTTTGAAAGCACCTACAATTTATTTTTAAAAACTACTGCAATTCTAATGAAATTAAGGGGTGACACTTCACCTTGTCATGTTATTTTCCTTCATTGCTAACAGACATATAAACAGCAGAAATTATTTCTTCTGTATGGAAAACTGGATGTTCTTATTTAATTGATCATTCTATAATCTGTTTGCCTATGTGCCCATCTTGGAAGAGAAGGAATAGTAAAATTATAGGGTATGTCTGTAGTGATCTGTTCAGGTTCTTACTTTGTTTCGATATATGCATCAGCCCTGTCCACAGAATATTGTACTGTTGCTGATGCCACACCATCAAGAAAGACTACATCTACAACCTGATGGAGTCTGGGAGACTGAAAAGCATGTTCTTTGCTTTTAAACTGGGATTTTTTAGAGAGTCATTGAGAAATTGTACCATGATTCTGGGGGGGGGGGGGGGGGGGTTTCTGTTGTTACAAATTTGTCTACTGCCGAATTGCACTTAACTCAATCTTTGTCTCTTGAGCTACAGTAAGTAGATAAGCCGTGTCCTGTGACAAAATATATCACTAAGCTGTCCAAATCAAATCAAGTTAGACAGTCTTGTAAAGTTCAAGAACATATTTTCTCTGAGTTGTTGTGCTGTTTCTGTCAAGTATTCTCTGTTTTTATGGACTTGCAAGAATTAATCTTTAGCCTAAGCAGTGTACTTTGGTCCAACATCTCCCAGGTTTTTGGGGACATGTACCTGACAGTCCTGTGAGCTTGTGGCAGGAGACTAGAAATGGTCAAATTCTGCAAGTTCACATGTGCGAGCTGGTGGGAGGGACACTGATTTCACTGTGAGGTGTCAGAGGGTAAAAAAAAAAAGGTGCAACATACAGTATTAGGGTCTCTGCACATGAAACAACATTTCTGTTGTTTGTGGGCAGCCCTTGGGTAGCATGGAGGATGCTGAAGGGTGTGTGGATGGATGACCATGGAATGCTGTCCTAATCTGCTCCTGACTTGTCAGGCACAGTGGCCCTACAGCTGTGCCCTGCTTCAGGCACTGGAGCTGCTGCTGCAACAGAGTCAAGCCCATTCTCAGGCATGTTGTTTCCTTATACTGAACAAAAAGGAAGACTGTTCTTCCCTTAAAGTAAAAGTTAAACTTCAAAGTTGGCAACTGTTAAAAGTTGTGACGGCAGTAAAAATTACTTATCTGATATGCAGGTTCTTCCACCACCTCTGTGGGGTTTTTCTCTTTTGGCTTCATGATTGTGTGTATTTTTTTTAATATCTAATGAGAAGACATCCCTGGGTGAAATTTTTGTTACAGGCTTTTCTAGTGGAATTGAATTTCAGCCAAGGATCATTGTCCCCAACGTGCATGATGAGGAGGGAGTTCCTACCAACATGCACAAAATTAAAGCTCACAAAGTTCTGGGCTAACGACTTGCCCCTTTATCCTGGAAATGGTCTTGGCATCTCAGGCGGAGCCCAGTGTTAGCAGCATTGGATAGGAAGTCAAGATCATGTGCGAGAGAGAGGAAGAGGAGATACTCACTTCATTCAAGTAATTCCACCACTGTTGAGCTCTTCAGCCACCTCCTTGTGCATTTGCTCATTAAATCCTCTAATATATGCACAGGTATTTTTGTGACATCTTTGCTCAAGGACGTTTGGTATAACTGCTCTTGAGAGTTCAGTATCTGATTCCTCAGTACTGTGCTTTGGTGGTGACCTGGGGTTTTTGAGAGCTTACACAGTAGAAGGTATTTAAAGAGACAGATTGGAAAATCATGCACATGCTGCCATGACAGACAAACTCAGGCAGACTTACATGAGCTTTTCCAACTTCCTCATTCATAAATAAAAAGGAGTTGTCTTTGAGGCAAGCTGTTCTCTGTTATAGATGTGTGCATACTTTTAATTGAGGAAGCAGTTTGGAGTGATTAAGCAGAAATATGGGGGGTTTTGTTTGTCACAGCAGTCTTATGTTTTACATCAAGTTCTCAGAATTAATTGCTCCTGTGTCGATTTTCACTGTGTAGTAGCCACCTTGTACATGACCTGAGGAAGGAGTGAGAAGTTTCTAACATCTTATAAAAAGCTGTGTGTCCACTTCCATGTCCTAGTCTCATTCAGAGTCCATGGTAGGTTGCTCTTCCAAGCACCAAACGTTTTCTTGCATTTCCCGGCAGTCCTGAGGAGGAGCAATCTCAGCTGGCTTTGTGCAGCTGCTTTCTGCCTTGGAGTTCCCCAAGGAGAGGTCACAGCTCTGCAGCATGATCAGACCAGAGAAAAAGGTTTTGGAAACCACTATCTTACACTGAGTCTTCTGGTTTAATATTGTATCCAGCTGGGGAGTATTGTGATACCTCTGCAACATGATTGCTCTGAGGGATTTGTGTGGTGTTGGCCGGTTCATCTCAAAATCACCCCTTCAAAGGATGTTCTTCCTGATGTTCCTTAGGAACACAAGAACTGAAATTTCTCTCACCATTACACTCTTGCTCATTCAGTCCAGTATCTGAATGAGGCTGTTATTTCCTTCTTTCAGGCTTGCTGGAAGCAGAGCACTCTGCTGACCCAGGTTTTTAAAATATAGATAAGGAAGTTCAGTCACAGTAGCAGTCCCCAGGATAGCCCATGGAAGCTGAGATGCACGGGATTAAATCGTGGGATTATACTGCTTGGATGTAAAAGTCTCTGTATTCTGCCAGCCTGCCAATAGGCCATGTGTTGTACAACACACACTAGTACATACAGCATTTAGCTCTTCTTTTGTCTCACACCTGCTGTCCCCTCAGAATTTTGAATGGCTGGCAATGTGACTAAAGGTGTGTTTGCTCACTGCTCAAAGGGTGTTTGTCTCTCCACATGTCTCACCTTGGCTACTGGGATAATCTTTGCAAAATCCCTTACACACCATTAACATGACAAAGCACAATTTTTCTGTAACTTTATCACTTCATGCTCATTGTTCTGCAGTAACACCAAGGAGGCCTGGTGTCCCATTCCACTATAAAAGGGGAGGCCGGGAAGGGTTCTTTTGATAGATTTTTCTGAAGAAAAATCAAGCACAAATACGGCAATATTATATCTGAGAACCATTTGTTGAAATTTTTAAAAAAAAAGACAAACCCAAAGACAAACAAACAAAAGAAAACCAACTAAGTGTTCTTACTAAAGGGAGGGGGGAGGGAAAACAAGAAAAGGGAGCAGAGAGAGAGAAAAGAGAGAGAGAGAGAGAGAAAGAAACAGAAGACAGGGGACAGCGTTACCACAGAACCCCGGCTATCTGTTTGGCAGACGGAGCGTGCGTGTTGCGAACTGCGCGGTGCGTTTGCGTGTCTTTCGCGGCAGGCTGGGCGCGATTTCCAAGTGGTGACGGCAGCGTGCCTCCGACGGCGGCTGTGGGCGGCGGCTGCAGACTGCGGCTACAAGCTGCAAGCGGTGGCCGGAGACTGGGTGCAGGTGGCGGCCGTGAACTGCGACTGCGGAGCACAAGGTAGTTCTCGGAATCAGCACAGCAGGGCAAGGCAGGCACGGGCAGGGAAACAAGACCACAGGGAAGAGGGTGCGAAGGCGGGAGCAGAAGGGGCCAAGCTGACCCTCCAAACGACCCAAAGCAAAAGACAAAGACCCCGTGGCGTTGTGGCTAGCTGCTTTTATGTGCCCCCAAACTCCTCCCCCAACTCGGCTTCGTGGGCCCGTTTTTGGTGGGCATTTTTGGCGGGCATTTTTCTTCACTTCATTTGTGACTTATGTTGAGGCATATATATTGGTGCCTCTCACCTGGTCATTCATCATCTGCTAAGAAAACCAAGTAAATAGTCCCTATACCACACCTGGTGTTCTACATGTATAACAGCATGGTTACTGCAGAGAAAGCTTGTAGGTGTTGAATGCAATAATATATTACCAAAGGTGGCTAAGGAACTTGAGAATCAAAACTGTCATGTACTTGCAGCCCTGTGCTTCAGTATTTTTTAATCTTTTCCCTTCTTGTGGGGACTGATTTTCAGTCAAGTACCTGAATAATTGTGCATGTTCTAAATAATAATAATTTGTACCAGCTGGTACATTGAATGAAATACCTCCGCATTTATTTATGAAACTTTGTATGGGATCAGAAGAACATGATATCCTGACCAGAGATGCACCTGGTGCAGTATTTGGGCACTGAGGATGGCCAGTGGTGAACAGTAAAGGAGGGTGTGCAGCAGCATCCCACTGTCCCTTTCTCCTTCTAGACAGTGGGAAGGCCTGAAGAGAGAAAGGATAAGCAGCTTTGCAAAGGTTTAAGAGGCCGGATGCCCTGTTGTGAAGGGAGTGGTTCTTGTCTGTCAGTGAAACAAGAGGAGAGTGGGACTGAGGAATGGGGTCAAAGATGGAACAAAACACTTTGTAGTGAATAAAATCTAATAGGTGGCATCCCTGCTTATGGCATGGGGTTGGAACTCGATCTTTAAGGTCCCTTCCAACCTAAGCCTCTCTAATGATTCTGTGGAGACCATATGTGCAGATAAACTGTGAAGGATCTTGAGTTATGGGGATGAGCTGATCCAAGAGCATGAAGTGCAAGAGACAGTGTGATGACTCCATTGACTGTTCTGGTAACCTTTGTGACCAAATTGTGACTGAGTTTCCAGTGGGAAAGAGGAAAGACTAGTCATGTAAAGAGGAAAATGATGTTGCAGTATCTAGGCCACAGGAGGAGTTTCCCTGCTGGTCCCAGGGCAGGAACACGATGGACATGACCCATAAGAGTAAGGACAGAGAGGAAATTATACTGAAAGCAAAACTGTTAGATTTTCTTGTGTCATACCTGGCAGAGGCATGCTTGCTGTATCGCAGAGAGGGTTGGCAGCTCCCCACTAAGACAGCTGATCAAAAGTTCCCAAAATGTCAGCCAGTCTCTCACAGAGAGGAGACTGATCTCCAAAGTGTTGACTTCTACAATAATATGTGCTGTGAATTTCAAAGGCTGAGTGTTCTGATTCCTGGGTAAAATCCCAAAGATTTAGTATATGCTCATTAAAGATAGATATACATATATATACAATGGAAAAAAAAAAAAGTTTTACTTTTCCAGCCAGTTGGGCCCAACTGCTTCCATACAATAACATCTGGTATGTGTTCTTCCCTTATTTTGCTCAGCTTTCTGCAAATGTGTTTGGTATCTGCTCCCTGTGTTCTATATCCTTATTTGGACGGATTTTTTTTCTTTCTTCTGGAGAAAGCATTTGGGTGCTGATATTTTCTGCGCTCTCTCTGAAAATGAGTTTATTGGTCTTGCCAAAGCACAAAATGTCTTCTCAGGTAACTGGTGTTAAAGTTTATTGCTGAAGTACAGCATGCTCCAAATCTACGCTTCAGAAAATTAGTTATATTAAGAATAAATTCTCCATTTTGATGCTTGGCTTGAGATACTGGGGTGTGATTTCTAGATGATGATGATGATAATGATTTTAGCCCTCCATACTGCAGGATGTTTGAAGACAAAGAGCCATGCCTTTGGCTGTTTTCCATTAAGAGATGCTGTATGTTCTCCCAAACCACATATCTTAGAAAAAGATTAAGGGAAGAATTTTTGTTGCCCTTTTATTCAGTAGTAAGAAAAAAACCCCCAAGTTTACTTTGGGAGAGTCTCTAGTGTTTTGCATCATATCCAGACCCATCTATCACGTCTCTCAACCACTTAGGGGTTTGGTGCAGGTAAACATATTTTTGAAGTGTCCTCTTGAATTAATCTTGCCGGGTCATGGCATGTGGTTCTTTCCCAATGTCCTGGTGTCTGGGTATTCTTTGCAAAATGTGTCAGACATCATCTGCTTTACCTCCTGGAAGAAGCTCTGTTGCCATTAGTACATTTACAGAGCTCTGGCTTGTTATTTACAAAAAAGACTCTAACCTTTCCTTCCAAAAGCAGTTACCACACTCAAGTACTTGTTCCCCTTGCTGCTCAGATAAATCTCCCTCTGATGCTAGGGAACAGCAATAAAATATTCCCCAGTGCTCTGTTCTCAATTGTAGCCAGCCAAACTTCTTCATCTGTTTTATTAGCCTCTGTGTACAGAAGGACTGCATTAGTAAGAAGGGGTTTTATAACCCTTTCTCCTCAAACATATCGCCACTGTTTCTTTTGCATTAGAGATTTTATAGGCTTTTTTTTTACATGTATTTTATTTTATGTTATGTTAGTGCAGTTATGGCCCATTCTAAAGTGTTACAATTCTCAAGATGATATGGAAGGAATTTGAGACTTGTAAAATGATCCAAGGAGAAGTATGGGATGATTAATTTGAGAATGATTTTAACAATCAGTAATGTTTTTAAAAGAAGGGGTCTTAGTGATAAATTTAATTGGTATTGCTGTGGAAGGAGTTGCCATTTGAGGTAATAATTTCATAAGATGCTCTTCCTCTTAGACTATAAAGAGCAAAGTGATGCAGTGGCAAGGCCACATTAGGAGGTAACAATAAACTCTATAATGATAAAGTGCATTCTTAGGCAGACTCAAAAAATAGAGGACTCTAGATATGTCTTCCTCTTTCTCGTAAATCCAGTGTGATGAATTGTGTCCTGGTTGTTCTGATACTGGAAACAAAATCTGAATAGCACTGCTTGTACTGGCATTCTTCTGTGGCTTCAAGCTGAGCAGAATGTGCTTTGATAAAGATCCCATATCAATGCCTCTGATGACTCTGGATATATTTTCTGATCAGGTCCTCAAAGCTCTAGGAGATGGTCACATTTCTGGTTTCTTATGAAGCAAAATCCTTCTAGACACATCTGAATGTTTTCTTAGAAGTGAGCCCCAGACTGGAATAAGGTTTATGGTAATGCATGCGTTTTAGATACTTGTCTAGATCTGGGAACATAACTAACACCAGGAGTTTCATATTTTTGTTTAAATCTGTCTTCACAAACTGAAGCGTTCCAAAAGAAGGTGTATTTCACCACAGTGAGGCTGTGAAATGAGTAGTAGTACTTCTCTGCTTATTCTCAGACAGGTGTAATAGCAGAGAGCTACCCAAAGGTCTGGAGAAGGAAAAAGTGCCATCTTAGACAGACCTTTAATGCTGAGAAGCTTTTGTTGTTAGCATTTTAGTGTGGTCTCATTTTTCTGCTGATTTCCTGGATGCAAATTGCTTATGGACGTTTTAGCCCCATTACAGGGTTTTACAGCCTTTACAGCTTGGTGAGCTTGGGGGAATCTCAGCCTCTGAGACAAGCCAGAGCAATTCTAGGAGAGCCTCATGGCATTGTCTGTGTCCTAGGGACATCAAAGGACAGTGTGGGATGTGGCCTCCCCAGAAAGAGCACAGTGGTGAGCAGGAGTGAGGCCTCCATGAGTGCAAAGTCCACCAGAATTTCATCAGCTTGTTTCTCACCCTTGAGTGGGTCATTGCAAGTATATCTTAGCTGGTGCCCAGCTCTGTATGCTTGGCAGAGGAATGGGTTTGTAAATGCACTTTTCACTCACTGTTCAATGCTTAGGTCCCTCCCAAGCCTCTTGCAAACAGTATCAAATTCTTAGAATTCTTTTGGAATATTTATTAGTGTACAACAGCTACAGACTAACACCAGTGGTTACAAAAAGCAGCAGCAGTAGATAACTGTTACTAGTGTGCAATCTTATTGTTTTCAAAGCACCAGCGTAATTAGCTATTTTCATCCTTGTCTGTTTGCAGTAATATTCAAATGTAAGCATCACTGGATGCACTTTTCAAGAAGTAAGGGCTGAACCACCTTTGTGGAGGCTACTTCCAAATCTACGCGGTGATACTCTTCCTGTGCTAGCATAATTGATTTAAAATAATATTGGCTAGAGAAGGAGTTTTGGTTAATTTCACCTCTCAAACAAATGTGTGTCAGGAAATACAAGTGAGTGGAAAAAGTCTTTCTGGACAGGCAGCATGCTGTGGTGTATTATGTTTCACTGACATGAGAGGAATGTGGCAGGGAGGTCTACAGTTCCCTGCTGTAGGCACTAACACTGGCTGGAAAGCAGCTTGGGATGTGCCTTTTGCTTCATCAAGCAAAAGGCTTTCTGCCTGTGGCAAGAAGTGCTGTAAAACACAGTCGAAATATTATAGTGTGTGTGGTTAGACAGGGTTGCCAGTCTCAAGTATCTAAAATCACAAGTCAGATATTCCAACGTAAAATCTGTCTAGAAATTAGAGATTTAATTTTTAAAACTCTTTGTTTCCTTTTTGCCTCTTAAGCTTCATTTATTTTTAAGTGAAAGCTGAGATCTTCACTGAAAGTTGAGATCCTCATCTGACTTCAGGGCTTTAAGAAAAACAGCAAATTACAAAAAACTTGCAAAAAGGTCATAAAGATTGTTAACAATGAGTCAGGCATCTCCTGTAGAAGCTGTGTGATCGTATAAGCTTTGTCATTGTAAATAGGATCTAAAAGGCAGGGATGCAAAACCCAGGCTAAGCTCCTGGCACTTGCAATGTAGTTGAGGTTTGCTTACCTTTAACAAATAACAGTAACTCTGCTGGCTTGTGTTATTGAGCAGCCAGCCAAAAAAAAGCCCAACAAAACAAACCAGCACAGTCTGGCAAGCCTGTGTTGTGTGGGGGAGCCACGGTGAGGCAGTTTGTAGACCTTGCAGCCAGAGTTACCTACAGCTGATCCGTGTCTGGTGTAACTTCTACAGCCTCCCAGAGTTTCATCCTCTATGTGTTGGGGTCAGTAGGAGGACTCCTGTTTACAGGAGCCAGCAGGTAATGCTGAGGGACGCATTAATTTCCTTATGTTGCTTACAGCTTCCAAAGAAATGTCAGTGCTTCCCTGAAAGGGAAGGTGTAAGGATGGTGATGTCCAAGTTGTTCTCCCCACTCTGCCAAAGCTGTAGCTTTAGGGTTTTGAACTGCTGCACTGGTAGCAAGCAAGGAAGGTGGAGTGCTCCTGTTTCTAGGCACTATCACGGTGCTGGAAAAGCAATGCCAGAGCATAGGCGTGGGCGTTTTTAGGATCTTTCCTTTGTTCCTTGTTCCTGCCGACCTGCACTTCAGTTCCAAAGAAGACAAACTACAAAGCCCACACTTTGCAAAGACTAAGATCCAAGAATTTGAATAGGTGTATAGGATTAGTAGTGTAAAACTCGAGTTTGCTGATTTGGAGAGTGAGTGCTGCTGTACCTCCATCAGACATTAGGTAGGGGAGCTGCAAATCTCCTCCTGTTCGATCTGCCTGTCTTGAACTTAGTTGAGATTTTTTTCTGCTGGGCAACCCTGGAAGAAACAACAATTCTTGAAGTAACATTTCAGCACTATTAAACACTGCTTGTTTGATGCTCTGACATTTGGTGTTGGCAGCTCTGCCTGCCTCTTCAGCATGCATCTGGCTGTCACCATTCAGCCACTCCTTTTCTTCTGCACTGCTAGGTCAGATGGAAAACACCTTGGCTCTCAAGAGTACTCCAAGTGGCTGTTCAACATGGCTAAGCCTCAGGAACTCTGTCTTGCAAAAATAAACTTGCTGTTAAGCATAATTTTCATTGTTTTTAAGAATCCTATTAATTATAGAGGAATGATAAATAATCCAGTGGTCTGAAACCACATTATTTTGGCTCAGGGAGGTGTTAGCACTAAAGATGATGCTTTAGGTGTTGGAGGTGTGTGAGATGCTCTGATGTGCTCTAGGATCTGGCAGTTCACCTAAAGGTTCAATGTCATTGAAACCCACTGAAGTCTGCAGGTTGTATCATTCAGCTTGTAAATACTTCCTCCACCTCCATTGGAAACATTTATAGTCAGAAGCAATGCCTTGAAATGTTTACTAATGTCATATTGAAAGGGGAAAAAAAGATAGAGATGTAAAGATGTTGTGTGCATTTATTATTTATCTTGCAATCAAGAAAATATAAAAATAATCCAGGGTGAAAACTGGGAAGAATTGCGAGGGAAAACACTGACTCTTTCAGTTGAAATAATGCAGACCCCATTCAAGCTTTCTCTGCAGAACATGAGGTCTAATCCCAGCACAAGTAAACACATGTGGGGTTTTTTCTATAAAAGATTTAAAAATCATGCTGCTCTTGAGAGGTGACTAATTGTGCTCACTTAGCTTCAAGTGAATAATTAAACTGTGAGGAGTTATTATTTTCCTGGCTCCTCTCTCATGTTTCTTACTTATTAATTCTTAGATATTCAACCTCTAGACTTTTTAGCATCAATCAGGCTCTGGTTCTATTGTCTGAAAAATAAAATATGTAAAGGAAAAACTGCCACAGATTAAAATACATTGTATTGTTATAGTATAAATACCATCATTGTAATTAAACCACTTGGAAATATGAACCATCAAATTTTTCTCTCAAGGACTCAGCCACCTATGAGAGTTTTTTGCCTTTGAAAATCTCCCTAGTGTGCTTTGCTTCTCCTGATTGTTCTTGGAAGAAAATTACCTTTTAGTCCTTTAAAATCTGTTGGCTTTATTTGCTGCTAAATATACACGTTAAGTGCTGTGGGATCAAAACAAAAACAAGTTGCTCTTCCTACGCTTGTAGTTTTGATGTGATTTGGCAGAAGTCAGTAATACAACTCTTAGTGTATTTGGGGTCATGGTGCATTAAGGTAGATCCCTTTGGCCTGTATCAAGAACCCGCAAGGTATCTTCAAATCAGAGGAAGGAGTAAATTTAAAGAGACTAGAAAAGGATGAGAGAAGCCACTTGAGAAGGCAGGTAGCCTGGTCCAAAGTCTTGGATTTGTTTTGTCCTGGTCCAATGCCCATGTTGCTACTTCCAGACATTAGGCTAGTGCCCTCTTAAAAATGTCTTCTGAGATTCTGTCACTTAATGAGGGTTTGGGCAGATTTTTTCCTATTAGGAATGTCTTCCTGATGACTGAGTTGCTCCACCAAGTGCCTGTGGCTTTATCCTTAACTTGCTGTCTTTGTGGGGAGAGTAGAATGGTGCCAGGTTGAGGGAGTGAAAGGGGACAGGGAGGGAAATTCTCAGGTGGTGGGAGGAAGTTCATGAAAGACCTGAATGAAAAGCCCTGGGAGGATTAAGAGAAGAAAGCGTTACCCATCCAGGATCCTTTTCATCATGTTTTTCACTATGAATGACTTGAATTTTGTGATATTTTTGAAGTGTTTTAGACAGATATTGAATAAGAGCAAAGTTTGGAATCTAATCACAGCCTCAGATGTAGAGAGACCTCTGGGTTCCACCTGCAGAACTAAAAATTAGTAATACGTTAACAGAAAGGCATGACCTTTTCCTGTCTTTTCTACCCTGACAGATGAACAGGAGCCAGCAGTCAGCAGTGATTCTGATATTTCATTGATTATGGCAATGGAGGTTGGACTGTCCGATGTGGAGCTTTCCACTGATCAAGACTGCGAAGAGGTGAAATCTTGAAAAAGAAACAGAGATCCAACACAAAACTACAGGGGAGGGTCACAGGTAGGGACCGAGTCAGCTTTCTAGGATTTGGACCAGTCATGCACATGCCTCCAGAGCACTGTCACTCCTGCACACTCCGTACTGAGATGGTCATGAAAAGCAATAGCAACAGTTGTGTCTGCCTGGATGCGGTTTCATCATCTACACACCTTCGTTTGGTTCACATGGGAGATGCACACTTCCAGTTTACCCACGTGCTTGAGAGCAGTCATGGAACTCTCCAGGGGCTCATAAACATGCAACTGAAATGACAGCTTGAGTGTTTTCTACACTTGTTCAATCAAATGTTTGTTGAGTTTTTTGAAAAGGCATACGTTTATTTTATTTGTTTGTTTGTTTGTTTTTAGTTTGTTATGGATGGACACTCGGGTTTTATTGACTGACCCCAGCTTTTTCAAGAGTTCAGTCCAGAAATCTGAATTCCCGTTCACTGGTCACTTCATGATCTGACCAGGATTTATCATTGCCTTGTTGTTTCTGCATGAAGTAAATGTGGCTGGCTTCAGAAGGATGATGCACCAGCACCCTGCATTAATGTAAAGCCTGCTTTCATTAAGTGGAAGGCTTGGAAATGGTATATTCTGAAGGCCTTTACTTGTAAGAGAGCTCTGAATTAGCAGAAATTTGGGTTAAAACTGCATTAGTTTGTCGTTTACTTAGCGCTCTGTTCTAGAAAAGTATTGTACAGTGTGAAGGAGAGAAAGAAAAGCTTAAAGCGTCACTCCGTCCATGTAAGTCCTGTCCTGTATTTTATGCTATTAGCAGTACATTAGTGGCCTTCCTTCAAGTGACAATTCAGCAGCTGGAAAAAGAGATCTAGTATAGCATCAGGTCTTTTCTTAATTTTACAGACCAAAACCAGATCAGTGGGCTAAAGGAGCATCTGAGAGGTTTCCAGAGGCCGCTTATTAACAGTTCTGCATTAAGTGGGTGACAGTATTCTTAAAAAGGGCCTGGAGATGCTGCTATCAGTGTCAGAAATTGCTAATGGAGCAAGAGCAGCCGTTCGAAATGTTTAATTCCTGGTTTGCTTTGGGTCTTTTCCCTTAGTGTGTTTCATTTCTTACATTTTGACGGCAGTTTCTGTCTGCTTGTTATCTAACACAAAAATTCAGGTGGTTTGTTGCCCTCCAGAGTCCCTGTCAATGTTGTTGGAAGCATAATGGAATATTTGCAATTTGTATACAGATACATACACCGAAATATATTGGGGAGGGAATTTGGGGAGGGAATTTGAAAATAAAAGAACTAACATAAATTGAAACACCTAAATAATAATGACCTGACATAATAATTTAGTTCATCCTGAGCTCTGCTTTCCAGGTGAGAGCTCATTGTTAATTGTTCAGTGCATGATTTGGTTTTTCAGTCAAAATACTGAACTGTGAAGAAGCTTACTGTTACACAAGAGTACATGGTTTCTGTTGAGAGTCAGATGATCTGAATCACATTACTGCCTCCTGAGTCAGTCTACAGAATCAACAATTCATCTTACATTGAAATTTCATGCAGAGGTCAAATATTTTGACTTGGCAGTGTCATGGTGGCATCTCAAAATGCAATTGTTGGGGCTCTTGCTGCACTTAATCTCCTTGTGGATTTACTTGTTAAATGTGAAAACCAGCTTCTAGCCAAAATTTGTGTTTGTCAGATTTTATTTAGGAACAAAAGTGTTTAGAACTATCCCTAAAATTTTGGCTGACTTGCTTCTTTAGTACAGAAATAGGGAAAAAATATTCTCCATGCTCTTTTGTCCATTTAGAACTAATTAAACACTTAGTTTAATTTTTTTTATGTTCTTAGTCCCTAAATTGCAGGGTAATCTTGAGGTAAAGGTTTTTAGCTGAAAGAGGGTAGATTTCGATTAGCTATTAGAAATAAATTATTACTGTGAGGGTGCTGAGGCACTGGAAGAGGTTGCCCAGAGAAGCCGTGGATGCCCCATCCCTGGAAGTGTTCAAGGCCAGGTTGGATGGAGCTCTGAGCAACCTGGCCTAGGGAAAGATGTCCCTGACCATGGCAGAGGGTTTGGAACTAGATGATCTTTAAGGTCCCTTCCAACCCAAGCCATTCTGTGATTCTATGAAAATGACCCATATATGTGCTGTTATATCTTTAGAAGCCATTGAAATGAAAATCTTTTTTCAATTAAAGAGATAGAGGCAGCTGGAAATCTTGGTTAAAAAAGAAAGTTACAGGCTGTTCCAGAGGTTACACTAGGTCAGTCTTGACAATATTTGTGTTTCTGTAATCTTGTTTTCCTTATTCTTTTATGTCTTCTCTATTCCTTTCTGCTATGGGAAAGGCCTGACACATCAATGTTGAAATTGACCCCTATGCCAGAGAGTTTGCACAAGGTACTGCATCAACTCCACTTAAGCTCTGTAAATAATGCTGAAATGGGATTTAAGTGGTGCTTACAAAAATTTTGACCCAGGAATGAAATTCATTTCAGACGACTGCAGGGGAAGGAGTGAAGCTGGTTATATACAGTCAGGGCTCCTTATAGAAAGTCAACACACTGGTACAATTTCTTCTCCAGCACTGGAGCCTGGGTGCTACATATCACAGGAACATCATGAACACGATGTCTGAGTTGTCAGTGATCCTTTCACATATGCCCACTGTAGCTCAGCACACAGGCAGAGAACTCCTGGCCAAACTGCTTGGGTTTCCGAGGAGCTGTCACAAAGTCTTTGTTTTACTTCTTGAACTGAATTAAGTTGATCTCAATGGATAGATTGACCAATTAGCTGTTGCCGTATCAGAGCCACCCACAGCACAGCAGAAAAAGCAAAGTCTGTGGAAAAGCAAGGCAGGAGGGGAAACTCCCAGCTGATAATGAGCTGGGTCCTTTGCCCAGCAAAATCATTAAAGGGAGCTGAGCTCAAAAAGGCGTCACAGATTTGGTAACTGAGACCCTGCACGTACTTCTGAGAGTTAATGAAGAACTTTGTAGAGGTCTCACGCTGCGCACACCAAAGGGCGCGTGCACAGGGATATTCCTAAATATCCCATATTAGATCCGGTCCCTTAGGGTCCACAGGTGGCCACTGGCAGAGGCGCAGGGTGTCAGGCTGGGTGAGTAGTTTTGACATACCACCAATTAGTGATATGCCTTTTAGAAGAGGCATCCTAGAAAATCTGGGTCAGGAGTCTTTCTGCTTTTGTTTTCCCAGTTCTACCTGCAGGTTCACTCAGGGAAGATGTTGTTCCATCCCTGTCCTCAGGTGTTCTGCAGCTCTGAGCACTGTTAAGTGACGATGAGGGCAAAGCCAGGTTACACGTCACTGAAGCCCGAACTTAAGAAAGCACTTAAGTAAATGTTTTATTCCATCCTTCTTCAAAAAAAACATGACTAAGTTTGGACTTAGTCCAAATAATCACATTGTTTTCAACAGGTCTTCTATGAGCATAATTAAGCCCCTGTGTCAAAAGGAAATGTTTTCCTAAAGCTTGAGCTGACTGACAATATTCTTTGCATATATAACCTGTGAACTGCCTTGGGAATTTGAGGTGCTTTATAAACGTTAAGACCCCCGATGTGTGTTTGTAACATGTATGAAAGCCTTAATTCTGCACATCTGCGTGCCCGTGCACACCTTGGTACTGCTGCCCGCTAAGCTTGGGCATTAAGTACGTGGGGTTCAGCTGCTGGGGACACAGTACTGGCTGTTCAGAAGGGAGAGCAGCCTTTAGCATGCAGCCAGGAAAGAACAAAATCCTCTAGAGCCCTCTGACAAGCAAGTGCTCACGGATACAATTCTGCAGGCTGGCGCCATGACTGGGCGGGGGGCACCTCCTGCACAGGGGCAGTGGCCAGGGGATTGTGTGGCTCCCAGGAAAAGGCGCTCTTGTCATTAAGCTGATCCTGTGCCTCTCCCAGCAATTCCTGTCTTGTCGTCTGAAGCGCTTTTCTCTTCCATGAGCAAGTGGTAGGTGGGAGAAGCATTTGCCTTAGTGAGGCTCATCATCACTCTGGCTGAGTTGCAGGATAAAACTTGGTCAGACAGAAACTGCACTCAGAGTATACTTGGGTTTCACTAAGCTGCCTTCCCAAAGGTCTGTTCAATAGATAGGATGCATAGAAAGTTATACAGGCAGAATTTTGCACTCACAAACAACCTGACATGTGCATGAAGATGTGCAAGGCACCAGGTCTACATCCCCTCCCCACAGCTCACCTGTTCTGGTGGGGATACAGATCTGGCACTTACTGAGGGTTTGGGGTTTTTTATTTTCTGACTGCTTTAGAGCCTCAATACCAGGATCAGGACTATCATAGCACTGCAGTTCATTCTTTAAGCACTCTATAGAATTAAATTGACATGTTTGCATATAAAAGTGCATTGATGTAAGTATGGAAACTGTACTGTAGTGAAATCAGACACAGTTGTCATTTTTAGGCCTTTTATTTGAGGGAGATTGTGGCACTAAAGAAAAAGGCTTTATAGAGGCAGGAAAAATAGATTATTGAAATCACATACAATAACTGGTCCCTTGGATCTCACTAATGACCCCTGGATCAAATCCCAAGGAAGTCATTGCAAGAAGGGCATTGATGTTGGGATGCATCCATTTCACAGGACTAAAATGGCAGAGAAGTTCAGCCTGTTCCTTCCCAGCCCATCTCACAAGCGTTTGCCCAAGCATAAGCCTTTGTTGCTGGGGAAGGAGGTCATGGGATCAAACTTGCACAGTGTTGATTCCGCTCCTGTGTTTTGTGCTGCCCCTATCTCTTGGAGTAGGTTGGAGAAGGGAAAGGATCTGGCCTTCAGTTCCAGGGCTTGGTGAAAAGCAGACCATGGGTTTTCAGCAGGTTCGAGACAGCCAAGCTTCTTCATGGCCAGTGCTTACCCCGGAACTGGAACTTTGTTGATGAACACTGAGCCCATATGGACTCATTTGTTTCGTAGATGCAAAATGTGTGAGTGTATTTGGGGCAGGCAGCATGACGGCAGTGAATCGGCTTGGTTAGCGTGAGCAGGAAACACAATGCGTTATATTTTAGGGCCGAGGGAAAACGAGGCTGGAGGTGTTGCTTCCACAGGCTTCTTAAATAGGGGTAATTGATCCAAAATAAGCACTTCTTTCATTTTACCAGGCTGTTACCTGAACTAATTGATAGTTTCAGAGAATGAGGAATGCCAGATGGACTGTTCGGGGAGTATTTATTTGTGAAGCAGATGGCAGCTGCGGGTTGAGACGGAGAGTGAAGGCGAGGGTGAGGGCTGCCCCTCTGCTGTGCCGCTTACCCCACTGGGCTGGACACCCACTGGGCCCCTTTATCTGCCCATTTCTTTTTCAAGGAAACCGCCTTCTAAGCAGGAGCTGTATTTCAAAGGGAGAAATAAAGAAATGAAATATGCGGATTTTGAATGAAAAGCCCAAGGGATGATTTTTCCATCTGAATCTTGTCTCTCAAGTATTTTAATTGTGAATTGGTGGAAGTTACTTCTTTCTGTAGTGAATGGAAAAAGAAATGAGAGGAAAAAAAGGAGAAATAGTGTTTTCCCTTTCTTCTTTATTTCTCGATTCTTTGGCCCTGTGTAGCATTAAACACAATAGCCAGATCAAGATGCTTGTTTGCTCTGAATGTATACAGTTATTTCAGATGTCAAATACCTAAATGTTTTGTATATGTATGTAATGCCATCCTCAATTCTTGTTTCATGTTAGGAACCTGAAATGACTGTACTATTTTATAATTAGATATGTAAAGAGGGGACAGTGGGTGGGAGGGTCTGTTATTTTTATACCAAGATGTTCCTTGTATTTAGTGAACATTTAAAACGGTTTTGTACTTGTCAAAATATACATTCCATCCATTTCCAGAAGAGAATTATTTCTATTTAGAGTAGTTTATAAGCAAACCAAAAAAAAATGTGGCATCCCACTTGTATGCAGTTCCTGAACAGAGCAGCAGTATCCTGGTTTTCAGTGATGGCTAAAAAGTTTTTTCCAGCCGCGTCTCTTCTCACAGGCAGCAGAGCCATACCAGCAAATGCCAGTGTTATAAAGGGAATAAAAATCCCAAATGAAATAAATACCACATGGATCAGTGCACAGCTTAACAAAATAACTTCCAGTTCAGAGACAATGGTCTGTCCCAGTGAAATTCTCCAAGGTAATCAGTCCTGCTTTGGACAGCAGGAGCAGATTTACTGGGAGGCTTCAGCCCTCTGTCCCTGCCTGGCAGAGCCACCAGCCTCAGCAAGCTGGGGGGACGCAGGGTTGTTACACTCCTGCACTGTGGCTCTGGCTGTGCTGCAGCTTTGGTTTGGGAAACACCTACCAGAAGGCCATGACAAAGTCACACTGTGGCCTTTGCATGGGCCATCATTTTTCTTGTAGTCGGCTTTTTCATTCCCTCCCTTTCCCCGCTACCTGTGACGTGCTGCCAAAACTGTGCAGTAGCAGTTTGTGAAGATTTTTTTTGCCTTTTTTCCCCTTCTGTACAGTCCTGAAAATAAACTTTTAACTCTTTGCTGACATTTTATAATGTATGCATCTTCCTCTCCAATGCACTTTATCTCTCTTGAAAAATGTGGGAGTCGGAGAACTACCATCTTAAAGGGATTTGCCTGAAATCATGAGACACATACTTTTTATTATTTTGTGTCCTTTTTGCTTTGTTAGATACTGTAAATGCTAAAGAGCATAGACAGTGACTCAGCTGGGGGAAATACCAAAATGTTGAGGCTAATACTTGGAAGCATTATTCAGTAGTACAACATGGCTATTTTTGTTATATAGAGGATTATAATGTAAATATGTGAGACTGTGTTATTACGTACTAGTAAAATATTGCAACTCTCAAAGTTAAGATGGTGAATTCCAAGGAATTTTATTGCGAGTTTTTTAATAAAACAAATCTGATTATTGTGTTGTATTTATTTTCTGACAGCCTGTGTAAACCTGGAATTTCCTGATGTGTGAAACTTGTGGGTTGTTTCTTCCTGAATTCAGCCACTGCAAACTTTGGCATTCATAGGAGGCAGAAGGTACAGTGGGAAGGGACCCAAGTGACAGCCTGGCCTTCGTGACACCTCTCCAGCTCCTTACTGCTCTGGTCCCCTCTGCCCTTCAGGTGCTTCTAATCAGAAAGCAGCAGCTGTGTGAGAGTAAATGCTTCTGCTTCCTCAAGGGAGAGCTGCAGCCTCAGCCCAGACACTGGGCATGATGGGTTAAAACAGCTTTAAAAGATGACTGCTCTGCCATGCATCCAGCTGCTCTTCCCTTGCCTTATCAGACATCCCTATGCATCCCTGGGAGCAGGGGGAGGGGGAGAGCCCGGGGTTGTTGTGTCATCCAGCATAGGTATGCTGCTTGCAAGAGGTCTGAGGCACAGTAAAATCCTGCCTAAATGTAATTTAAGAGACTTACAGAAAAGTTTTCCAGGAGATGCAAAAGAAGGCAGAGAGAAATCCATGAAGGAGCCGACTCCTGGCTCAAGCTACAGCCCTGCCACGGGTCCCAGCCTGCCCCCATCCTGGCCCACCTTTTTTGCTTTCTGGCTGGTGCCTCCAGCACACACACCTCTCTCTTCCAGCCACAGCGCCGCGTTCGAGGTGACAACATGCCAGATCGGCTGGAGCCCTAACTTGGATTCCACCCAGGAGCCAGGAAGGCAGCAGCTGTGGGCCAGTTCACGCTCAGCTCCCTAGACCCTGCTGCCTCCTTGCTCCTATGCACCCACCCCCACTCCGTTCATCTTTGCTCTGTCCACGACAGAAGGGCAGCAGCTGGCTCAGAGCAGGAAAACCGCGTGCGATTTAACGTGGCTTTATCAGCAACGCCGGGAATGACTTTTCTCCTCCCAACTCCTGTCAGCCAGTCAGCAGCACAGCCTGAAGCTCCCATCCCACCAGCCCTGCTCCAAGGGCAGAAGTCCTCCACACCAAACCAAACCCTGGGTTGCCTTTGGAAAAGAGGATTTATGTCTTGCTAGCCAAGAAATCCGGTCTCGCTCTTCCCCACGCATCTCCCTGCCTGCCAGCTGCTTTGTTCCCTGCCTGCATTTCCTGGCTGGCTCGGGGTGGAGCGGGGCCGGTTTTCCTTGGCAGGCAGCTGTGCGCAGTTGCCGTGTGAGCTGCACACACAACACAGCTGGCGGGAGGCAGGGGCGGCGCGGGAGTAGCGCAGCAGAAGTAGCGCCACGCGGAGCTGCCGGCAGCGCCACCAGGGCTATAAATAACGAAGGGCGTCAGACAATTCATTACAGGATGCAAGCACATACTCGGGGCTCGTGTTACATCACTCTTAGCTCTATATGGAGTTAATTTCTGGTCAAAATGTGGAAATAAAGCTGTGCTGCTCTGTGCTCTGTTGTTTTGTGGGTTTTTTTTCCAGAAGGAATAACGCAAATTGTACCTGCTCCTTTGATTCAAGGAGGTGGCACTCAGACACACATCACAGGCATTCAAAGGGAATTTATCCAGGTTTGCACTGCACAGCAGTATGTACAACGCTGGGTCCTGTGATATCCAAACCATGCTAAGAAAGAAAATGCACTTTTAGGGTGTCCAAAAAGGAGGTGCATTCACCTGTGCTGGGTCTCGGGAAGCCGCTCTGGAAAAAAACACTGAGAAGGCAATTCTCTAACACAGGGAGGTCAGGTTTGGGGGCATCTCTGAGGGAATAGGACTTCATGGCCCAAAAGACATCTAATGAGCTAGTACATTTATCAAAATTCAGCTGTAGGAAATCAGTGCTTAGTAGGTAAGGCTATAATTTTGCAAAATGCTCGTTCCTCAGCTTTGATCTCTGGGCAAACAAGTTGCTGGCAAGTCCTGGCAGCAGTGCAAGTGGGCAAAGTGTCACCACCCTCACATGTCTGGGCCACTCCCTGCTGCAGGCTGCTGCATGGCTCCTCTGGACATCCTCCTGGGCATCTGCATCTGCAGCTTGGCTTTACGGTCCACCCTCTCACCTGAGAGCAAAGGCAAGCTTGCACAGGGAGGCCAGCAGCAACTCCTGGTGGCTGAAGCCCAGGCAGATGTCCCTCCTCCTGCTCCAGCTAGGAAGCATGCTCTCCTGGCAGAGAGACAGAGCAGCCATCTGGGAGCGGTAATGCCTTGGATGTGTTGGCAGAGCCCCAGCACTCATCTGTGAGAGCCCAGACGAAGTTGTTCCTCTGTCCCTGCTCGGGGCAGCTGTGCTGGCTCCAACCAGCAGCACCACTCCAACCAGCAGGGCTGGGAGTAGACACCTACAAAGGAGTAACACCAGGACAAGTCACCTCCCTTCATGCCACACCTGGTTTTAAAAAGGTCTACTATATTGTGGAATCATCGAATTCTTGAGGTTCAAAAACACCTCTAAGATCATCAAGGTCAACTGCTAAAACAGCTCACTGAGTCTTATTTTGTGAAATGCTGTTCCATGCCTTAGCATGTGTTCCATCTTGGGCTCCTCACTACAGGAAAGACATAAAGGTGCTGGAGCGTGACTAGAGAAGGGCAACAAAGCTGGGGAAGGGTCCAGAACACAAGTCCTATGAGGAGCAGCTGAGGGAGCTCTAGGGTTTTTTATCCTAGAGAAAAGGAGGCCCAGGGAAGACTCTGCAACTCCCACTCTACAACTCTCTGAAAGGAGGGTGTAGCCAGGTGGGATTCAGTCTTTTCTCCCAGGCAACAAGTGACAGGACAGAGGAAATGGCCTCAAGTTGCAGCAGGAGAGGCTTAGATTGGATGTTAGGAGACATTTCTTTGCTGAAAGGGTGGTCAGGAATTGGAATAGGCTTCCCAGGGAAGTGGTGGAATTATCATCCCTGGAAGGGTTCAAAAAGATGTACATGTAGCACTCGGGGACATGGTTTAGCAGTGGGCTTGGCAGCACTGGGTTAATGGCTGGACTTAATGCTCTTAGCAGTCTTTTCCAGCCTTAATAATTCCACAGCTCTATGATTCTATGTCCTCACTGCCTTTCTCCAGACCTCACTGCCCTTTCCTTAACTGCATGGCACGGAGCCCCAGGCAGAGCACAATGTCAGGAAAGGAGGATGGAGACAAGCCCCGTGTCAGTAACACAGCCAAGGTATTGCCCAGCAACACACCAGGAAACACACCCCACTCTCGTGGGTTTTGGATGTTACTTGCATGCCCCAGCCCCAAGCACCAGCAGTGCCCCCCCACCTGGGCATCCGGGGGCTCCTCCGGAGGTGCCCAGGAGTGCCAAGCCTCATCTCCTGGAGGCAAAGGAATAACGGTCGGAGGCGATGGAAGGGAGGCAGGGGCGCATCCTCAAGGACTTAAGAAAGTGGTTCCAAAGACGAGCGGTAAACGGTGTTTGTCGCTCCGTGGGGACAGCGGGCAGAGGCAGCTGCCTGCATGCCACATCCCGCATCCTGCATCCCGCGCCGTGTCTCTCCAGCAGGAGGCTCTCCCGCCTCGCGAATCCATCGCCCAGCCTCGGGCAGGCTACCCGCGCCACGGTGTCTCTGGCACCCACCTGGGCCTGGCTTTATTTATTGAGCCATATCAGTGACTATTTACCGTGTTAAACAAGGGAAAAGTCCCACTGTGGGGGGGTTCTCTGCTCTCCCTGGAACGTTCCCGCTTGCGCACAGCCCGGGGAACTCCCTTCGTGTCCCTCGTATCGGTGGGGAAAAGCCTCCTCTGAGCGTCTCAGCAGGAGGGAGGAAGCACAGGAAGCCACCAAACCATCCCCTCCAGGTCTGGGGCTTGAGTTGCTACATATTCTGGAGCAGCACCTGCGGGATGGGCATCGAGGGCTGCAGGTCACTTAATTAAAAGGCTGTAATTAGCCCTTGTCAGCCACTCCGTGAGACTCCTCGGGTCACCCAGGGTGTATTTGAAAGGAAGCCCAGGAAAGCTGTGTCTTGCCCAGTGGCCAGCAGATTTGGTGGACAGGAGCAGAACTGCTACCCCGGGTCATAGCCAGGGAAAACGAAGCAAAACCCAGCCAGGATACCTGGTGACAGTGGCTTCAGCAGGAGGTGAGCAGCAGGACAGGGACAAAAGCGGGACTGGAGACCAACACTGCAGCCCCCACCACAGCCCAATCCCATAGGGGAAATAAAAGGCACATTTCAGCCACACTTTAAAAGATGTTTTTTAAGTAAATTGGTTAAACTTCTGTTTGTGCATGCACTTAAACCATTTAAAAGCAGGTTATTTTTGCATGGCTTGGGCTATGGATCAGACTGTGCAGGAACAGGTCCAGACATGAATTGCCAGAGTCACTCTGCATTGAGAATTGCACTCAGATGGGAGTGGAATTTTGAGGCGGGTAAAATCCCAAATTAGAGCATGATGGCCGTTGTAGCATACTGGATCTCACATCCTATTTCAACCCGACTATGAGAGGCCTCCATCTGTACATGGACACCTCTACTGGACACAATTTCACCAGATCTAATTCAGTGCCATTCATCAGCTCAGCCATCACCCCCACCTCTCCAGGCTGTTTCATGTCCCCGAGGTACAACACAGGCTGTCGGTACAGCTTCAGGGTGTGAATTGCTTCATCCCCCCAGCCCTGGGGCGCATTCATTCACCAGCAGAGAGGTGCTTGGCACCAGCTCCCTCCTCCCAGCAGCACTGCCTGGGAGCAGGGGACGTTGTTCACACCCATGGAGGATGGAGACGAGTTTTGTTTTCAGCCTGGCTTGAGTGTGACAGTCAGAAAATACCAAAGAGCAGGTGAGGAGAATTGCACAAAGGTGTGTTGGCTACAGTGCTGCTTTGATGAGGGTGGTGGCTTAAAAGGACAATAGAGCAGGGGATTTTCCTACGGAATATTGACCCCGACTGACTTTCAGCTGTGAAACTGCTTTAAAAAGGATCATTAGTGCCAAGGGGAAAAAAAAAAACCAAACCACTTCTCTCTTTACTTATGCTTAGCAAAGTCTTAAATACAAGCAGCTGCCCAAATTTCCCAGATGCTTGTTGGCAATGACCAGCTGGAGCCGTTCCTGCTGAGCCAGGTGTGTGGGAGGGAGATGCTCCGCAAGCTGGAAGGCCTTTTGCAGTACTCTCTTAGGGGCTGGTGGTATAGACCCACTGAGCCTGCAAAAGGGGAGTACTGCTTGCTTGTTTGCCTTTTGCTTGCTGTGCCTAGGCTTTGTTCAACCTTCTTTTTGACAGAAGAGGCATTGTTCTTCAGGCTGTTAAGGACTTACCTGTGCTTTGACTGGTAGGAAAATGTATTTTTTCCCTGAAGCTGGTTGTCCCTTGCTGGAGTAGCCTGCCCAGCTATCCTTGTTTCAGGTGGGATAGAGTCAATTTTCTTCTAAGTACCTGTTCAGTGCTGTGTTCTGGGTTTAGTACGAGAATAACATTGGTAACACACTGATGTATTGGCTGTCGCTCAGCAGCGCTTACCCTAAATAAAGGACTTTGCAGTGTCCTATGCTCTGCCAGTGAGAAGGTGCACAGAAAGCTTGGAGGGAGTATGGCCAGGTGAGAGGGACCAATATATATGCCTCAACATGTGTCACAAATGAGGCGAAGGAAAATTCCTATTAAAAAAAAAAAACCAAACCTGTGTTGCCCTGTCCCCAGAGAGGCTTCACCTGGCAGTCAATCAGGAAAGAGAAAACTTCCATGATTAGACTGTGAGCAGCTCTCTCCTCCCCCCGNCCCGCTCCCACACGCACGCTTGCTGGTGA
>VZTA01028979.1:15483-44039 GCA_013398855.1 Mohoua ochrocephala
CTGGGCAACCTGTGCCAGTGCTTGACAACCTTCATTGTAAAAAATTTCTTCCTTATATCTAGTCTGAATCTGTAAACCCTGATGAATGAGTTTCATGGAAAAAAAAAAAAAAAAACCAACCTGTCTCAATTTGGCTAATTAAAATAAAATTATATCTTTAATAGAAAAGATTGTGGTGTCTTTTCAGTTTGAGAAATCAGGGTCAATTTGTAGTTGCTAGAAATGCAGCTCAGTCTTCACCTTTTTATTATGCCATTTACTATGAATAAGCAATGCTAATAGACTTTCCAGTTCCTGAGATTTTTTTCTAGACTTTGAAAATCGTGATTCTCATAGCAGAAATTTTGCTTTGCAGGAACAAATCATGGACAGTGAAAGCTACAAGATGATGACAGCTTGATTGTAGATTGTGTTTCACAACTACCTCCACTCCCCCAAAAGACCATCTATCTGCAAGTATTTTAAAATCCTAAAAGAAATCCTGTAAGTTCATTCTGAGGACTGACTCTTTCTCTACGTTCTGAAAGTGAAAGCATGTGAAATGCATGAGCTTCTGAGAGAAAAAAAGTGAGCATAAAAAAGATGAGAAGCTCTAAATAGAACACCCAAAATCAATATAAGAGTAGTTCACAAGCCAAGAACATGTAGAAGCACCATCACATACTAAGAGATACTAATGCAAAAGGAGTTTATAAATGAGGAATTTAGATATAGTCAAAGACTACAATAGAGATAGTCAGGATTACAAACCTAGATTTCCAACATACTTTAAAACTGGACGTTTTCTATCAAGAGCAGTGACCGAGAAGGGTCATGTGAGAGTAACTTTCCTTAAGAAAATTTGAGATATGTTCCTCTGAGACAGGGGTGATAAATTTAAAAAGCGTTGTGGATTTTGCAACTGTATAAAAAAACTAACCTGATGGTCATGTCTTGGACTGTAGCAAGAGAGGGAAAATAAATAGAAAATCTGTGACTCATTGTCAGGAATTGGTTTACTTTTTTCTGGAGTGACAACTTGCAGGAACACACATGGATAACTCATAAAACAGTTAACGTAGCAAGGCCAAAATAACAGCGTGCACATCTCACTACAAACGTGGATAGACAATACAACACTTGAGAAAGCTTTAATAGACACTCCAGTCTGAAAGGTCAGGGTTCATCTTTAGCAATATTTCTAGATGGCATAATCTGAGCTCAGATCTCAAAATCCAAATGGTCCCATCCTTAAAGGCACAGTTGAGGGAGGAGACATTTTCAAACCTGAGCTTTAATAGGAAGAGCAGCTACCTGTATGGTCTTCTCTAGCTCTCTTTTCAACTACTAGGATGAAACAGAAACCAGCTAGTGAATGAGTGTGTCATAGCAGCCACTTCTGCATCTATTGATTGCTAAAGACAGAACACACCTTTCTTCCTCTGGCCTGATGCCTTTCTACACGAGATTTTGCTCCCTAAAGGCTACGGGCTTAGTCTAGCCAGAGTTTATCAAACAGGTGAAAGTCCAATTTAAAAAAGAGTAAACACAAACCTCCACAAGGTCACTAATCTTCCTGTAAAACCACCTTAGCATGGCAGGAAAAGGACATTTAAACAATATAAATTATATTTTAATGGAGAAGTGAATATTATTGCTTGTTTTCCTTTCTTTCAGCAGAAATTGACTATTGAAATGGAGCTCTTGAAAGCATTTGTATTGTACATATGAGTACAACAGGAGTTCTACGCTTAAAATATTTTTCCTTTTTTATGGTAACTGCCCTTGGACCAAGAGCTAAGAAAGACAATGATTTGGCACAAAATAGAACAATTATTATTTAATGGTATTTTATTGTTGAAAAAGAGAATGTTGAGAGTAAAATAAATGGATTCTAGTGCACACAATTCTGATGACCTTTATAATACGCTTTGGGTTCTGGAAAAATAGCATAAGGTATTTTAGAAAATGTGACCATTTCTCATTTATCTGATTGGCTTTAGTTATGGCTGTTCCAGGGCTCTTTACTAGAGACAGTTTTTTGTTAATGGTGGAAATATGTTTATAATTATTAGCAGTATCGATCCAGTAGGTCAAAGAGTTCCTGCTTCCACATACTTGAAAGAATAATAAAGAGCTATATAAGCTCAGACAAGCTGTTGTTCTCATGACTGCTCTTCAAAGTAAGTATATCCCATAGAGGCTGCAGACTTTGCTACACACATAAATTTTAATGAACCCTCTCATACTCGTACTGGTTAGTGTTTGGTAGTAAAAATCCATATAGAGCAGGGACTGTGTTCACAAGGGGAAAATGAGGTTTAGGGAAGGAGTTAGACACGCTTCCATTAACCCTGCACAGGCAAATCGACTTCTAGGAGAAAGTTGTAAGAAAAAAGGAGGCTTTCCTGCCTTTCATCAGAGGCTAGACATCAACCAGGCTAAGGACACATCTACCAAGCCTCTTTTAGGTTCGGGAAACAGAGGCATGCTAGTAAACAAGAGCTCCTATGGTAGCCCTGGTTGTGGCCTTATTCCAGGGTAAATCACAATAGGGAGTACATTAAGAATTTTCTTTCTGTGTATAGAGAAGCTGTATTATATCTCAGAGGACGGGAAAAAAACACATTTCCTCTAAGAAATTTTAAGAATTTGCTAATAAACATTTCAGAGTGGTCATTAAGAAAAATGCAACCACATTTGCCTTTCTTTTTGTGCTGAGAGACATCTTGTTTGTAACAACTTAAAACAGCCTCTTCTGTTTAATTCATGAAACAGCTTAAACAGCATCTGCCATCTGGACCGAAATTAGATCCCTATGGAAATGGCCCATTATAATCTTAAATCACGATTTCTGTGCTATTTAAGGAGAATGTTGCCATACTTTTTGCCTGTAGTAACATTACTAGAATCTTTAGAGTATGTACAAAGACAATTTAAAAGTTTCTAAAGGACAATCACTATACAAGCAAGGCAAAATATGAGCATAACACTGTCTTCTTTTATGCCAGCAAAGTTTTAAAGGATAGAATTTTTTTTACAGTCAAAGAAATCAAATTGCATTTTCACCAACGGGAAAGTTTTAGCTACAGGAATTTCCATTGTTGTCTGCAGACCTCAACTCAAAGTAGATTGTGTTTGAAATGACTGCTCACTGATTTTTTATTTTTTCACTCTAACTTTGAATTTGCAGTAGAGCTGCTATAAGCTAATATCAGACACTGGCCTCCTTCTCTCACCGAGCTCTATATTCTCCACTCAGCATTCGTCTTCTTACAGTAAAAGAACTCAGGTGAAGCCAATGTTTCAAACTGGAGTCCATGACCTGCCCTTGTTCAGACGAGTATCTCAACTTACAGGACAGAGGGCTTACTAGTAAGTGTTTGTACAAAAGGGCCTCGTGTCTGTATTGCCAGGGACAAACAAAAATAATATGGTTGAATAGAAACACAGGTGTAAACGAAGCATGAAAATAATCCATCCTCGCTTCCACATTCAAATGGATTATACCATATACGTGCTGTATTTACAGATGGATTACTGTAAATATCCTTATTACGTGCTTCCAGCCATTGTTTCCTTTGTTAGAAAATAGAAATGTTAAACAATTCAATGAGCTCTGAAATTAATAATTCAGAAAAAGAAAGAGAAGAAATCTTCCATAAATGCTTGCTCATTGCACTTACACTCAATCCAGCAAAAGCTGTGTTGAGAGCGGCTTCCTCCCCTTTCTGTGCGCTGCCAGTTTCACTGGGTGGTGCATGAAAGGAGCAGAACCCAAGGTAAACACACCCCATCGTCTCCAGGCACGACTAACATAGCAAGGAGAGCTGGTTTAGTGGGAAAATTATCGAGATGGTGTTGTTTAGGTTAGTGAGCAATATTGCCCATGTCATTTACTGTTACAACAGTGTGAAAACTAATTTTACCACAGGAAACAAGACTTTTAGCCAAGGATAGTGAAGGCATGTCTGAAATTTCTCCCAAAATAAGTGCCTCAGGAAAAAGATTAGGTATTTAAAGGGTTTAATAACGAGTACAGAGACCATGTGGAGAGTTCAAAAACCCTTGCCAGTCCTTTCTGTAAAAGATGAAAATATCCGGGACAAATACAAAGGACAAAGTCAGAGAATCTGACACAGGAGAAACATGGTGGATCAAGTTGCAGAAAGATGCAAAACAGGCTGAAAGCATCCTTCTGTCAAATTGCATGTGAATAAGGAAAATGTGGTAGACTTACTAAAGAGAATTTGAAAAGAGGCTGGGCCTGGGTAGGCAGAAATACCTTGTTTGTGCACCAGCTCATAAAAGATAGCCTAGAAATAATTCAGATACAGATGGAGTTTTGACTTTGCAATAGAATTCTGAAAATATCAGAGAGCAATTGGGTGGCTGGTGTAGAAGTGGTGTGGCAGAGAGGAAGGAATGAAGGATTGAATGTAAGATAATATAAACCATTTATTTTCATTAATGCCTTGTTTCATAACACAGCAATCCCCTTCCCAAACTCCAAAAAACAGTTTGGTCTCTGGACTAAGCACTGCCTTATTCTTTCTCTTAAATTCATGCCTGATATTCATACGGAGTTAAGTTACATGATACCTTTCCACCACCTTTTCAGTGACGGATGGAGTTTTCTCCATTTTAACAGCCTAAGACATTACAGAACTGAGAATTTAGGCTAAAATGAAAACACCTACTTTCTATTCTAAGATTCTTTTAGACAATCGGTGTACTGTCCCTTTCCTACAGAAATTGGACAATAAATGACAAGACAGAAAACTTAATTTAATATTTAAATTTGATCATTTTAATGCAACAAAAAATAAGTGACTATGGAAAAAAACACATTGCACTGTGAAACACCAGGAAAAAAGCATATCAGGATTTGAGTTTTTCCCCTCTGCTGACCATATATAGAAAGGATTGCTGTGGAGTTATGTTCAGCCTCTGGGTCTTCAGCAAGGCTCTTCATCCAAGGCCTTAAAATAGAAAGTATTTTGACTTGCTGTGGGATATAAACATTGAATTCTCAGTATGACATACTCAATTTCCATATAATGCCTAACACTTCAATATTTTTCACGTTAGGTTTTCTTCCTCTAGAAGAAATTGCTATTTTGGGATTAGGTGAAACCTCAATGAAGGTAAAGGTAAGACAGCCAGTTTTCACTTACCACAGATGTCAGCAAAAGTTAAACTCCTTTTTGGAGGTTAGTAGGAACAACTGACTGCAGCACAAACACCACACAGGTCGTTTGGAAGCACAGGTATCTGTGATGCAGATTATGAATGCTGGCACACGGCTGTCTGTCTTTGTCTGTGGCAAGAGAATCACTGATTACATGACTATGAAGAAAGCCATCAGAGGTTTTTGGCCACTTTGCTAAATTACAAAAGGCTTAGAGCTGGAAGTAAAAGAACTAACTAGAGGTGTATTCATGCCTGACTATGGAAATCACAGGCATTATGACGGCAATTACCGCGGAGTAGGAGAACCTGCTGATGACTAATTATTTCTGTGTGAAAGAAAACAAAGCAAAACCACTCAAGACTCTGTATGGCTGCTGATTTCTCTTAGATGTAAGGACATACAGAACATGAAGCAAGAATGTGCAAAAAGAATATGAACACCCAGCACCTGCAAGCAAAGTAATGATGGAAAAAAATCAAACTGCAAAACAAAGAGGAAATCTTTCTACTTTCCACACCCCATAGTTTTTCCATTCCTTACCCCTTTCTAATCACATATTTCCCTCACTTTATGTAGGAAGCTGCTTTAGTTATTAAAATACAGTTTTTGGAAAGTGAGATTAGAAATAAGAACCATGTGTATCAAATACAGAGCATGAAGAAAGTCCCTCTCCCAGAACATAAATATGTTTACTTTCTCACAAATATAGTGTGCTTTAATTTAAAAACTGGGAACGTTGCCAAAAGCATTGGGAAAGTCACTTTTCCAACTATGGCAAGGCATAAAGGTGTAACTGAAAAAGTGTACATATACATCACATTTTGCATACGTAAGTTGTGCAATATGTTTAATATGCAATCCTTATTCTGGTGGGTAAATAATATTTTGTTTTAAGTCTTCTTATCACAAAAGTACATGATCAGCAGATACCAACTAAAAATAAATACTCCAGAAAGAATATGAACTATATCAGATTACTGATAATAATTTCCATGTTTTAGAATTCTCATTCGTTTTTGTAACAATTTTCTTTCTTGATACATCAGCTTAATCAGCTGTTGCCATATTTTTACTAATCTGTTAAGTTCATTTAACACTTGCAAAGTTTTCTAAATGAATAAGTTAAAAGCAGATCTATGCTAATAGTTCATTGAAGCTTTTTAAGAATTTTAGCAAACCTGAATTTGTTTGCCTTAGTATTCTATATCACATATTTAGTAGATCAGAAAATAAAAGGGATTAAGAGTCCACCTTGAATATCAGTAATTTAAAAACCCAGCTGTCTTATCGTCACTGAATAGCCTGAGATCTGCATACTGGAGATATCTTATTCAAAGTCAGATGAAGGGACATTAAATCTTTCATTAACATATTTTTCTACCCTCTCCTTTTCAATAATTTTGGCCAAATTACAAAATAAGCAATTCTATTCTATGCATTTTAAGAAGCTTCCATCGAAAATTTTCCATTCCAAAAAAAAAAAAAACTACCACAAGCTTCGTTCTATTGCAACTCATACTGGAATTATTAATACATTCCTTTTCTCTGGCTGTTTCCAGAATCATCCTTGAAAACCAGAGTATTTGAGACCTACATTTATTTTCATTTATAAGTGCTCTTTATGGTAATTTTTGTTCCCTGAATTCATGACTCTACAACTCTGCATGTCATTGTGTTTAATTGTATTAATTATTAACAGAAAGACTGAAGGAAATTTCTACTTCTCAGGCTTTTTCTTTAGAAACCAATAAAGAATTCAAGGACCTTTTGTGAGGACTACAGAAATCTTTGGGAAAGCAATTTTAAAAGCAATAATATTTTTAAGATAAAGGCAGAATGGGAAAATCAATTTCTAAAATGGTAATATTTCCCTTATGGAAAGAATCCAAAATTAGTAAGCTGGTGTAGGCTCAGAAAGTAGGTTAAAAATACTTTCAGGCTCTTCACCCCTTGCATTTATTAATCCCTATGAAGTTAATGCATTTGTACTGAGACTCCTACAGAACCTGAATTGTTTGATTTATGTTGAATAAATTTATTTTATTTGTTGAAAATGAATCCATTAAAAATTTCTCCTTTTATTACTTAAGGAATTTCTTCTCCCCAGTTTAAAATGGACAGGACAAAAATAAAGTAAAAACACCATGACTATGCTGCCACTGGCAGTAAGTACAGAAACAAGAGAACTGACACTGATTATTTTCCCACTCTGCCACCAGGCCTGCTTATGACACAAACAGTGGTGTATGGACATCAGAAGATTAACCATGAAGGGGTGAACAAGGTGAAGTTGCATGTGTTTGGTTAGAAAAGCTCTCATCTGTGCCATCACTGGAAATTCTGTTGTTAAAGTCAGTCCATGAAACAATTCCAGCAGCAGTCCATACCTTCTTTTTCTTTTCCCCTAATACAGTTCTTATATAGGATGACTCCCTGCTTTGGAGAATCTCCTCTTTCACTCCAGTAACATCCTTCATACAGTATATATATTTATGCCTCATTTTTTTATATTACACCAACTTAAGACGAGGTTAAACCCCTTTATGGAAACTCCAGGTATGACACAGGACGAGTCATAGATTATATATGTAACAAAACTGACAAAATTATGAGGCAAAACAATGTCCATTGGTATTAAAAAAGCAGATACATCTTTTAGATGTATTTTGCTTCCAAGTATATTGCTTCTCAACATATTGGAACAACACGGACCTTGAGTTCAGCTCATAGCCCAGGCTTGGATTAAGCCAATTTGTGTGATTTAACAAGATGAAGTTAACTACAGAAAAAAAACCTCTTGGTCTATAACTAGAGTTTGTAGAGCTTATGTTTTAATTATGGTTCTTTTAAAGTTTCTAGAGGCTACAGTGGCAGAATTAATTAGTTCAAATGCACCTAAAAGTAGCATAATGACAGATTGTGTCTGAAGAAACCTGAATGATCCATCAGAAATCTTTAAACTCTCAGTTTCCTTAGCCCTGTTCAGTCAAAGAGATGACAGCTGTAACACCACCACATTAATGCCACCAGAGAGAGCACTCAACAATAAAGAGGGGAAAAGGGAAGCAGCAACCCATCTTTGTCATTTTGAAGGGCTTGGTTGTGGATGGGACGTATAGGAAAACACCGGTACACTGTATACACTCTGACCTCTGTGCAGAATGGGCCTGAATTAATTCACTGTAATTTTCAGGATTTAGTGTTGCTGGCATAATATTTATAACAAATATCACTGCAATAAAGACAACTTAATTTCTGGAATAGACTCTTTCCAAAGAGACTCAATTCGTCTTCTTTTAGGAGGTATTTGGCATACTCCAAGCTGGGGGCATAGTAAGGTCATTCCAGAACTTATATAGGATTTTCTGTTACTTCGATTTTGCTCTAATATTTGTGATTATCAGTGCATTAGGAAAAAAAAAAGGCATTGATTACCCACAATTTATTCCAAAAAGCAGACAAAACAGAATAGAAATCATCAGCATTCACAATAATATTTCATAAATGTTTGGCAGGAAAGAGAAGTTCTCTTCACAAGAAAAATGTGGACAGTAATACCTTTCATAAGGAATGTCATAAACTTCCCTGAAACCTCAAGAGACAGAACTAACCTAATATTCACCTTCTGCAATGAGTTTGGAAGTGACAGCCCTATTAGCAAACTAATTAGCAATCCGTTTTACATGGCTAAATTAATTTTCATGGCTTAATTATAAACCCTTTATGAACCTAAAACTTTCAGATGCTCCATTTTTAATAAGAAATGTTACCTTAAAACCCATCATAGTGAACTACTAATTTAAATTTCTGCAGCGAGTGACGCTTAAAAATATATTAATGATTATATTACCATACCCCTTTTAAATAATAAAATACCAACCAAATGCATTCTTCACTGCTTTTATATTACACTGCAAATACAATTACATTTTAATACAAGTATGCAATTAAATTTTTGCAAGTACACATTGCTCTGGAATCTGCTTATAATAAGAGAGGACTGGATTGTCAGGATATTACTTCCAATAGTGCAAGCACTGTTCATTCAGCACAGCCTCATGAGGGATACGTCCAGCTAGAAAATAATGTAGACAAGTCAGAGTGGACCTCTAAAGCCAAATAGTTGGTGATAAGGATTTAATGTCCACACTATACTCATTCCAATAGTGGTGGGGTTTGCTTTTTAAACTTTGGGCTAACTAGCTTGGCCTGACTGAATGACAATTTGCATCTGAAGCTGCTCCTGGACCACATCTCTCAGACCAGTTGCATCCAAAAGAAAGCCAAAAAGGATACTGAAAGGATCAACTGGAACTGCTTCAAAATGTGAACCAAAGCATGAATCGGGAATGAGCAGATTCGCCTCGAACCAAGCTCTTGATCCAGACATATATTGGACATACCCTTGAGAACAACAAATTGACATTTTGTCTAGAGACTTTTTGTTGAAATCTGATAATAAAATGGAAATTTCACACTTGTTACTGCTGAAACCAAAATCTCTGAAATCTCTGAGGACACCAACTGCTCTGTGGAATCAAATGATCAAACCATTCTGATTCATAACCTTTAATCTGGAAAAGAAAAAGGTTTGACTTCAAATGAAGGGGGAAAAAACCAACAGACAGACCCCTCAGCCTCTTACAGGTTCTTAAACCAATGAGTAGTAATAGACTCCCTTTCAAGACAGGAATTCCAACAGTATGGGAGCACAAAATATCTACTGAAATTGCCTCTTGTATATCACTGTCATCCTCTGAAGAAAAGTTATCTCTGTGACAGTCTTTCCTAATTCACTCTAAGAGAACAGAGACCTGCATGATTGGCAATGGAGAATTTAGATAAGGTATAGGTCATAGTGCCTGGAAGAAGGAAGCAAGAAAACGCACTGAAATAACACCACAAAGTGATGAAAGGCACAAGAAAATGCAAAGAAAATAGACAATGGAGTGGCCAGGTCAATTGACCCAGCAGGTCAAAGATAAAGATAGATTTGGCCTTGGTCCAGTTCCTCCCTCAGTACTCCAGACTGAACCAACAAGAAGAGCCCTTAAAGTTTCCATTTGTTTCACTACGAGCTTACAACCAGACCCTCTTCCTTTGCCTTATCCCTCACAGTCAAAACAGAGACCTCTATCTACAGCCTCTTGTGGGCTGTCTGCTCCTTCCCTGTGGGAGGCCAACTAGGTTCCTCCAGGAGAACACATATCAAAGCCTTGGGACCTGTTCATTCTTACAGACAACATGGTTAGAACCCTGATAAATTTGATACACACCCCTGTATAGTTCTTCAGTAGGCCTAATGCCCTAAAGTCTTTGGACAGCTCGGGGACATGTCTGTTTCAAATGTCTTTCAGCGTTTCCTTTCCTTTGCACGCTCTTGGCAAGACTGCCGACACAGTTCAGAAGACTCAGGCAGGTGAGAGTCATTGTTTCCTTACCTTTGCCTAGGAATGTATTAAAGAAAGGCATTGGTCCACAGTCTTAAAGGAAATACGTGAATGCAATAGATCCCCTGTTCTCAACTCAAACAACAGCCTGATGCTGGGTGAAGAATGCTTCTTTAGGACAGTCAGCTGTGTTATGACTCAGTCAAATTTATCAGGGTTCTAACCATGTTGTCTGTAAGAATGAACAGGTCCCAAGGCTTTGATATGTGTTCTCCTGGAGGAACCTAGTTGGCCTCCCACAGGGAAGGAGCAGACAGCCCACAAGAGGCTGTAGATAGAGGTCTCTGTTTTGACTGTGAGGGATAAGGCAAAGGAAGAGGGTCTGGTTGTAAGCTGGTAGTGAAACAAGTGGAAATTCTAAGGGCTCTTCTTGTATGCCCTCCTAGCAATCCCAGGCATCCACAGACAGCTGTATGTGTGCATATCCCATTCTTCACCCCCAAGAGCAAAGTACAGCTGTCCACTCTTTGATCCAGACAGCATTATTCTGACCCACTCAGCCTTTTTCTCTGTTTAGAGAGCTTGTTACACTGTCATTAGAAGAAAAGTTTTCTTCTTCCTTCTTTTTCTAAGCTGAAGAATGGCGACTTTTTTGCAAGTATGCAGAGAATAAACTTGCTTACAAATTTCAGTTGATGATTCCATGAAACCAGCAAAAGATTTTTAAAATTTCAAAACCTGCTGCCTGTGAAGAAAAATCTGATTTTGTAATCTTAGTCCTCAAAAGTTGTGTGTTGGAAAAATGAGCAATAGAATACAAGTCTTCTTTCACACTAGAAAAATTTTACTCTTCCTTCTCTCAGTCAGCTTCCTCAGTTAGAAATCCGCTAAACATGAAATTGCACATATGAATGTTTCAATATTAACATTTCTCTTGTGGTTTTTCACCTCCTAATTTATAACTTAGAGAAAGCTAGAATTTTGTATAATATTTTGCAGTTACTTATTAATTGCTTACCAGGTCAATGTTTCAATCATCAGTTTTGCATTATTTAGCAGCCAATGAAAATACAAAATAGTTTAGTATGCCCGAAAGGTAGCCCGCATGTTTCAGAGTGTTAATTCTACATTTCAGTAAACTATAATTATTCACACAGCCTTAAAGATCTTGACCTTTTCAACTGGATCTAGGTTTTCTGATTGGGTGACCTCTAGATTTCTCTCTCCCTGGGTTAAGACAAGTGACAGAGGTCACTGACATGCAAGGGCATCTTGGTGAGCCTGAAAGGCAAAGTTAAGAGCTGGATTTAAACTCTGCCCTAACCAAGGTTTCGCACTTTATTGTAAAGACCATGAAAATAGTTTTAATGGAGACCAGTAAAAAAAGCAGAAACGTTGATAGTAAAGTTAACTTTCATGTAATTTTGTAGCCCTGTTATTTTCCATCATGTTGTAAAAATATAAAACTGAAAAACTGGTCTGAGAGTGCAGGAAAAGTCTCACAGCTGCTATGGATACATGGCTGTGGCAATGATGTGTTTCTTTCCCGATGAACAAGCAATATAAATATATCTGTTATTTACAAGTATGTTGCTTCATCTATCAAGGCTGCACAGAACAGACTGCACTAAGTAGGTAAGTGAAGCATGGCAGAGAGTGATAAAAATGAAAAATTACTCCCACTTCAGCTATGCTAATTCTGAGCCATGTTTACAATGTTTACAACCCCTTTTAAGGTAATGCCTCCAAGAACACAGCTATAATGAAAATTGCATCAGAATATTCAAATTAAAGCATTCCCTTTCAGCTTATTTCAATCAAATAAAAGGAATTCAAAAGCCCAGCTCAAAAACCAAACAATTAAAAGCTCAAAGGATTCTAAATGTCCAACCCAATAATATAAAGTATTAATTTACCTGGGAGGAAAAGGTTTGCATGATTACAAAGCCACATTTCTGTGACACTAGTTGTATAATGAGAATGGCTCTTTGAAGTCAGTACTACAAGTGAAAATCATTTGATAATTACCCAAGAATGGGATGCAATAAGTTTCAATATTTCCTTGCGTTTAGCTCCTTCAGCTCCCTGTATAGAAGAGGTGGATTCCTCTGGAGGGCAATTTAAAGCAGGAGGCTGATTGAAATGCTTTTTAAAATGGCCTGGAGAAGCTTAGACATCTTCTTTTACAACAAGAACAATAGTCCAACGTTTTTCATGCCAGGGTTTGGCAGCATGGATAACCCCAGGCTTTCCCCGGGCGTACTTGTGTGTAAATTGTTGATAGGTGGAAGCAGCTGACATCTTAAACATTCTTGATTTAACTAAGGAAGTAGAGACCAAGGTTTGTGCCAAAAGCAAACCTTCCAGAACAGTAGAATATGATGTTCTGTCCTGACAATTTATGATGCCATAGGGGGATATTGAAAGGTATTAAAAACTAGGCTTCACAGCAAGGCTTCACTGCAAGCACTGGTCCTGTGGTTGCAATAGATTAGTCGGTCACAGAAACAGATTACTTCTTGGTCTTTGGTGGATTTTCCCTTCACCAAGAAGACTTGTGTCTGCCCCACCCTACTGGGATTAATGAATGGCGTCAGCTTCATGGAGGGAGGAAGAGCAGATCTTAAGGGCCCAGTGTGGTCCCCTTCTGCCAAAGGCCAGGGCAAAATGAGAGCTGGAGGGCCTCTGTACTTCTGCTGTGATGCGACACACTCAGAAATGGAATGATACCTTTACACGGAAATTCAGTATCAACCCTATTTTCCCAGAGCTTTAATGACAAATATTTGCCCCTTTTTATGAAAGAGACTGAGAAAATAGTCTTCCTTCAGAGCAGGTGACAGGCAGACGCTGAGGTGTGCAGTCTGCTCCTACCCTTTGGCCCAAGAGAGAAGAGTTTCCTCTACAGAGAAGGGTGAGAACCTGAGGGAGTGCTTTCTGTGGGGTACACCTGCCATGAGATGAGAAAGGAGTGGGTGGATTTCTGACAAAATTATTGAAAAAGGAACTGCTATACTTGTTGTCTGGGTACACATACTCTGCTCCTGCAATTTTCTCTAACTTTATGATTCTGTCCCATTCACGGTAACAAAATATTTCGTGACTATTATGTAGTAAAGATTTTCTGACTCATAAGGAAATATGGGTGGGCTTCACCAACTTTCCCACACTTACCGGAAGGGGCCTAAGTTTACTACATTACTTTCTTGTGCAATCTAGAACTATTAAATTCGGGCAGGTTTTCCAAACCCAGCAGAGTGGTGACATTTTGGGGAAAGAAAATGTGGATTCAATGCAGAAGATTTAAAGCAGGGGAAAGGTCCTTGGAGGAGGAGGAAATATTACATCCCTTTTAGCATTTCTTGTATTCCTACTCATTTTTAAGGTACAATATATTTTTATTGTTTCCTTATAATCTGGGGAGGAAGCAGACTTCACAGAGAGCAAAGTTTTGTGGAGTAATCCAAATTCCATTGCAATTTGGGGTGTGGCATGTAGCATATCTTTCAAATAATGCAGAATGTCTTTCAAAGACACTGAAAGTTTTACTACTCTCCATGAGCTCACTCACCTAGGAATTAGGCCTCATGCTTTTACCATTCCCGGGCTCGCTTCTTAAATCAGGCCGTAGGATTCAGTGCATACTGCCAAAACTTTGTTTTTTCTATCCAGAACACAAAAAGTGATAGGCAAGAAAAATTTCATTCTTATCTAAGAACTCATTTTTATTATTGTCATATTGATTTAAAATCAATTATTAAAGAAAAGAATTATAACAAAATCTGTGTGTATAGTTCCTTTTTCTAAAGCTTTTACTACAAATGAAGTTTATGTAAGTAACTCCAGAGAAATTCTTATCTTGGCCAGGTTTCAGCTGAAAAGTGGCCTTTTCTTTAAGCCTATCACTGTTCTTTTTCAGTTGTTGGGTTCGGTCTTTCTATTTAAACCAGATCCGTGGAGGAGATCGAGACGAAATCAGCAGTGCCTACCGTGCTTACATTGGTGACTTCTCTGGACAATAGTTCACAAGACAAAAAGCACCCAAGGTTGTTGCCTAACAATTCTCAGGTATCACTGAACATTTCACAAAGTCTTGAATACCTCCTTCACTATACAAGTATTTCAATCTAATATTCACTTTGTATTAAGCAGAGGACCCCAGTGACAAACAAAAACAATTCCATAGGGAAAAAAAAGAACAAAAACCAGGCACTGAAGAAGCAGAATTGAATGATCCCATCCAAACCAATAAAGTTTATTAGAAATGGGCAACCCACTCTGCCTACGTAATTTTTTAGACTCTGCCATTACAAATTTTGCTTCAATTACATAAAAAACTAAGATTAAATTATAGCTTATTTCATTGTTTACTTTGTACATAATTAAGATGTTAAGCATATTACAGTGGTTGGGGCCATGAAAGCATTGGTGTGCTGTCAAACATTGCCATTCTTCAGAGACATCACATGCTTCAATAACCCCACCTGCACAGAAAATGCCTTAAAAAACTGTTGTCCCTACACGATGTCAGCACCATCTCTTGGTGAGTTGGCAGCAACATCTTGTCACCCTCACTTTTCTTGGCTTCATAGATTGACAACAGCAGATGAGTGGCACCTGGGATGAGGCCATGTGCAGAGGTCACAAACAAAGAACATAACCCACCTCACCCACCTGTCTAAGTGAATTAAAAAGCTTCAAACATGCATCTGGTTGTTATGGTAACCATGCACAAATTAACAAATCCTTTTAATGTACTTTTAACATAATCCCTCCTATGATACTTATATTGTTTTCCCCTTTGTGACCCTTGTACCCTCCAAGAGCAGTTGCTTCCACATAATTTTAATCGAAGACAATAAAACGTACAAACCATATTTTCAAAACACAATAAAAAACCTTTTAGGCATAATTAAAAATTATGTTCAGTTTGTTACATCAAAATTTGACAAGGATTTATGGCATAAACCCCAAATTTCTCCAGCCTGTGTTTTTTCTAGCAAAAACATTTCCGCATGACTAATTAAAGCATATTCCATTATCGAATTCAAAATCTGAAACTGTTTTAGCTAAATAATACAGATGACAATTTTCTAATGCAAATTGCATTGCACCACTGATAATGCAATTGTTATCAGAATCAAGAAATACATAAAGATTAATTATTTGCTGGACTGAAACTTGTGGATATCTAAGAATCAGTAACTTCAACATGACCTAAACTTCTTTTAAGAAGACAGATCTCCATCCAATGCAAACTAGGTTCTTCAATAGAGCTAATTTTCTAAATCTGAAGACAATTATTTTGAAGGAGAATAATCAAGCAAATTTATGACTACGTGTAAGTAGCTATAAAAGAGAGATATTCAATGAAGATAGGAGATGAAAAATATTATAAGTTATATATATTTTGATAAATCAAATGACAAAAGAGTAAAATATTTAGGGAAGTTAATCTCTGGGAAAACGCATAGCTAGTAAAGGTAAAGCAAATGAGAATGAAAGCTTTTTAAAGTATACTTAGAGCAAAATATATTGGAATAATGGTATAGTCTCACCATTAGGTTTTGATAGTCACTCTAAAGTGGAAATGTAAAGTGTTTCTTAAGCTTTATGATATGTGTTTAAAAAGAAAGCAGAATGAGGTATTCCAAAGAAGATCCTGGATGTATGTACAGACAGGGGAATGAAATGCTGGAAAGCAGTGCCGTGGAAAGGGAGCTGTGGGTCCTGATCAATGACAAGTGGAACACAAGCCAGCAGTGCCCTGGCAGCCAGGAGGGCCAGCCCTGTCCTGGGGGGCATCAGGCACAGCATCCCCAGCCGGGCAAGGGAGGGGATTGTCCCGCTCTGCTCTGCACTGGGGCAGCCTCACCTCGAGTCAGGTGTGCAGTTTTAGGTGCCACAATGTAAGAAGGACATAAAGCTATTAGAGAGTGTCCAAAGGAGGGCAATGAAGATGGTGAAGGGTCTGGAGGGGAAGCCGTGTGAGGAGCAGCTGAGGGCACTTGGTCTGTTCAGCCTGGAGAAGACTGAGGAGAGACCTCATTGCAGTCTACAACTTCCTTGTGAGGGGAAGGCACTGATCTCTTCTCTGTGGTGACCAGTGACAGGACCCAAGGGAATGGCCTGAGGTTGCGTCAGAGGAGGTTTAGGTTGGATATCAGGAAGAGGTTCTTCACCCAGAGGGTGTTTGGGCGCTGGAACAGGCTCCCCAGGGAAGTGGTCACAGCACTAGGCCTGGCAAAGTTCAAGAAGCATTTGGACAATGCTCTCAGGTACATGTGACTCCTGGGATGTCCTGTGCAAGGCCAGGAGTTGGACTTCAAAGATCCTTGTGGGTCTCTTTCAATTCAGAATATTCTGTCTTTCTGTGAAGTGATTTAAAGTTTGATTTACAGTGCACCAGTAATAGGAAATGTCAAACAGCCCTGTGAAGTTTAGACACTTTTAAAATTGAGCCCTTGGTAATTTACACCTCAAAACATCTGGATGAGCATATTTCTGGTTTCAGAATTGCAGGAACATTCAAGAAGCCTGAAAGGATGCTGGTGCTCTGCTGATACTCAGCAAGAGTAATGGCAGGTAATTATAGGCTTGGTAGCCTGCCAATAAACCTAGGGGAAAAAAAAAAAGAAATGTTGATATGAAATTCAATTAATAAATACAGAATAATAATTTATGACAGCCAAAATAATCTTACAGAATATAGGTCTCATCAAACAAATTAATGAATTTTGTATGAGACTACAAGAATGAAAAAGATAACTGGATAAATACAGTAGCCTGGAAAGATATTTGAACCTCCATTAACTATCACTGATCTTGTTTAAGAATTAGTACTACCAAAGATCAATCTGTTCTACATGACAGAAACTGAGAACTGTTCAATAGTTACATATCAGAAGGCAGCTGGTTTTGTCCTTTGCCTTATAACTCAATATGTTAGTAGCATTCTTCAGGGTTTGTTTTCAGGCTTGATGTTATTCAAAAGAATAATTAAGATTGAAACGCAGATATACAACTACTTATAATGAAAGTGTGGCTGCCCCCACTAAATAACAACAGCATCAATGTCATCGAGCTTGCTTCCTATTCGAGCACTCGCAAAACAAATGCATTTACAAGTATAAGAAACGTTTCTGTCAGAAAAATCTCATAGAAATGGCAACCATGCTCAGAATAAATAGGATACTAAAATTAATTTTTCCAAATAATGTGTCAGGAACATCTCACCAAGAGTTTCTAGCGGGAATGTCAGAGTCTCACAAATAACAGAATAGTGGTCCGTAAAGTTCCTCAGAAATTAGAAAATGAGACAGAAATAAATTGTCAGTTTTTCTCATTAGTCATATATGAAATTTCACAGGGATCTTCCCTGAGCTCATTTCCTCTCTTACATATGCATTAAAAAAACTAGAAAAGAAGATGAAGCCTCGTGTGAGGCAGTTTGCTGATGAAATGTATAATCCAGCCTATGAAAGGTGAGGGCTGGCTGCCAAGACCTTATAGTAACAAACGAGGCCCAATGAAATGTGATGTATATAAACATAAGGCAAGGTACCAAAGTAGTTAAACCAAAAAACATCAAATAAAACAGACAACAGGAGCTTTCAACATCAGCAATACTACTTATTTTTAATTCTGCCACCTTTTTTTTTCTTCTATGCAGAAAGCTTTGATTCCAACATTTTCAAAATTCAAGCTGAGACAAGAAAAAAATTCTGAAAACTTTCAGCCAGAAGGCTTCTTCTGTGCTAGAAATACAAACAACTGAAAATGGGGAGTGTGTCGGGAAGTGCTGAACAACATGAAGAGAGTTTTCTAGTGTTACCTCAGCTCTGTTGAATGTTAGTGATATCTTGCCCATCATCCCAGTATTTCTTGGAGATTGTCTTCATCTACTAGCTCAGAGTGCCCAAACAGTTTAACAATGTGAGGCGAGCTCTAATTTTTCCACCAACTTCATTCATTTTATTGCATCTTTTAAGGGCTGTACAAAGAATGTTCATTCAAACTTTTTAGAAGTTTTCTACAATTCCCATTCACGTTCAGACCTGTTACTCTAAAGACAGGTTATCTTTCTTTCTTTTAAAACCTAGCATAGGTTTTAAAGTGAAGTGAACAAACATCACCATTTTGAACCACATTTACTATGTCCTGAATCTCCTAGTCAAAAAACTAAATTAAATTACCTTTATAATAGATACAGTCAGACAGATTGACAAAACAAATGAAGCAGTAAACTGATGCCGAGTATTTAACTCGAACTGGTGGGAGGTACCCACGGTTCTGGAAGAACTGATAATTTACTATGTTGATAGAAAAAAATGGAACACATGGATTAGAAGGTAAGTCACAATACCAGCTCTACTGAAAGGAAAGAATAACTGCAAATGCTTTGGATACTAAAGTGGGAAAGACAATTTGCAATAGAACATGAGTCACCTTGGACAGAATATTAGAACAACTGCAAGAGCTACAGCGTGAAGCAAAGCTATCAAATGGCTGTCACCTGAAAAATAATGTTTGGCAAGAGCTACCGTGAACAGCATATTAAACCTGAGCTGGCGTTGTGAAATGGTAAAACAAAAGACAAGCACAGTTGCATAGGAAACATGGAGAAGGCAAACAATTTATTCTTTCAATATGGGCGCGTGAACATTAGAAAAATTGTCAACACCTTAAACCCACAGACCAATTTCTTACCACCCGACCACAGAGGTTGGCCCATAAAAACTTCTCACAAACAAGTAAAAGACACTGCTACATAGACATTGACAAGACTTCTGATCAGAAATCTGGGCAAAGACTACAGCTGACAAGCCAATGAGGTCATCAGCACAGGCCCAAAGGGTAGAGACAACTCCAGCCAGACATCTCAGCATGCTAAACTCATGGAAGAGGAGCAGCCACAGCAGAAACAAGTGAGAGGAAGTTAATGCTGAAATCTAAACTCTGATATGAATTGTCATGTAGCTACAAAATAAATTTGGTTAAGACTAATCTGGGTTTCTCTACTTCACTTTGCACTGATTTGCATGAGCTCAACCTTCTGAAGTTGTCGGTCAGCTGAGAAAAAATTTCAGGGACACATGGAAAGACAGATGCAAATGGAAGGAAATATTATTTTTCTCTATTGAGCAAGGAACCTCAGCTTAATTCCACCTTCCCAACCTTTCATTACCTGCTAAACCAAAAGGAAAATCTTGAGGAAAAGCAACAAAAATGACCGCACCAGCAATTTATAAGGCTGAAACCCTTTCTCCATAGAAAAACAGAATCACTGGAATTGTTCAAGCTGAGAGAGAGTATGAATTTCATCACCACATGCTTAGGGAAGAAGAGTGGATCTGCAGGCTTTCTCCCTATAGATATCCACAGCAGAGAATGAGAGTCAGGTGACAGGAAGAAAAGACCAGTCTCAAGACCCTTGGTGCTTGAAAAAAAAACGTGACAGAGCGAAGAAGAATTGAAAATTTTGTGAAAAGTTCAGGTTGCCTCCTGACCGTAACGTTCTGGAAGTACTGAAGCATTAGAAACTGAGAAGGTTCATAAAATCAGGCCCATAGTCTGCTTCTTTTCCCCACTTACCACAGTTGGCTATACCTGTTTTCCCAGTAAAAATGAATTTTAATGAACATGCCACAGAGCAACTGAAGGCAGAGATGGGAGGGAGCAGAAATTATTGAACAGAGCTAGTATTGGTACATGTATCTAAGTACACTTCTGTAGCTCTGTAGCTCTCTTTTCATGTGCCTCCCACTGACCCCTCTCTATGCAGACACCTGTCTGAACAGGTAGCTCTTGCTGATTTAATTTTTATCTCCAAATAGGCAATAGTGTGGGACAAACACGTGAAATGCAACCTGGCTTTGGCTCTGTGTTTCAAAAATGAAAACATCAATTATAATACGATACTTAATTCTTTAAAAAAGTGTCATAGCATCTTTTGCATGGAGATCAGGCATATTTGGTGTTAATGCAGCCTGTTTGGTAAGGGATTGTGTTGCAAGGTGCTAGGCAATTTCAGCTCTCCCTGTCTTCAATGCTGTAAGAGACCTCAGCACTTAAAAGAAAGTTCTTGGCACTTCACAAGGATTGGGGCAGAGTGAGAACATTAGGAGACAGTTTGCTTTCTAATATTTTAGGTCTGACTCATCCAGACTTGACATTTACAGCCTTATTAAAATATGAACATCTTCAAGAGTAATTAAAAGAGAACCAGTCTAAAAGAGCTATTTCTATCAAAGAGAAAAGAAATAACGTTGTGTTGACTGTCTAAAAAAACCGTGACAAAGCCTAATTATATTTATTCAAAATCTAGCCCAAATAAAATGTCAAGATGATGGCTCTCTTTCAAATTTAGAGCTGCATAAGAAACATACAGGGAAACAGACTGTAATAGATATAACCAAATCCGAATCTGTATTAAATGAAAAGCTGTTACAAAAGGAAAGCGAATCATTTTCATAAAAGTAACATCATGACAAATCAGAAGAAAATAAACATCATCTTCTTGCCTTTAAGAGGACACTTTAATTCAGTTTCACTGACTAAAGAGGAGTACAGGGACATGAGGAGTGAGGGATAAGGCAGCAGGGAGAATTTCTTAGAAATTATTAACCTTCTTAAAGAGCATGGGTTTAAATGGCAGCAGAAGCACATTAACCTAGGTTTTCAGTCAAATTCGGCTGCTCAGGTTCACTCTCAAGATCCCCTGCAGAACCAAAGCTCAAGCTGTCAACTGAAGCAAAGAGCCAAATTGCTGTCTCTTCCCTGAAGTAAAGATATATTGCCCAAATGATTTCCACTACAGAAGCAAAGGAAAACAAGGGCAAATGAATGAAAAGAGCCCATCAGAAAGAGTTCGGAACAGAAATCCTGAGTGTAGAGAGAGTGATAGCTGTAGAGAAAAAAAGCAGAATTTAAGAACGGCTTCTTAACTGGTTCTCAAGTCTCTCTTACATATACCTTCGCCTTACTTAACCTCCTACCAGCTAATTTAATCTTTGAATCAATTCCTGCCTGTCCTTATTTTTCTCTCCCCTCCCTTCTCCATTGGCAACTGGGTTCAATTTCACAGTTCATAACACTGGCAGTCTCCAAAGTCTTTGTAGTTTACCCTTTGGAGGCTCTCAACCATTTTATGTACCACAAATGAACACAGTACCTCCTCAGGGATTAATCCTGCTATCCTTCAGATGAGGACTCTCCCCATGGAAGAAGTCATATTGCCTGTTTATCCAGAGAAAGATTACAACGCCAACAAAAATAACTCCAGTGTCATCATTAAAACATGCTCTAATTGGGACTGAAAGAAGTAAATCAAAAGTCATTATAAAGCTGCTTCTTTCTACATACTCTAGATGAGTCATCAAAAACATATAAGCATGTTGAGTACCAGTACTCAGAGAGCATCTCTGCAACATCACATAGTACAGGGAAGTTTTATTAAAACAAGGAACTTGAGATCTCTGGCCAATTCTAATTACAAGCTCACACTTAGTTCTGCAACTGCCAGATGTCAAGTCAGAGCTGCCAAAGTGAAGCAGAACAGATGGCACAGACCCATTTAAGGCTCTGGGTTTTGAGAATGGGTTTGGGGGATTGCATAGAGGGATTTTTCTTGTGCCAAATAAAGTACTGGGGGATTTTTCAGCATCTACAGGAAAATATAATTTCAGGACAAATAAAAGACAATCCAAAGTCTCGAGCAAATTAGCAGATACTTAAACTCCAATAAATTTTTTCTCTAGTGGGAATTTTTATAATAAATCCTCCTTTCTGAATAATTTTTTGGTTTTAATATAAAAAAATTTGCAAAACCTCAAGTCATTCCATTAAGTCTCTTCACTCCTACAAAAAGAAAAACCATATGAAGAAGTGCTTTAATACTGCAAATGAATCTTGGCTCTGAGTGCAGCTGAGAAATGTCAGACTAAAAACTAAAGTTAAATAAACAAAAAATAATTTTCTTTTCCCAGTGCCTGTGGCAGCATTCACATAAAAATCTTACACCTGGTCTTCTATTAGAAGGTTAAAGGATTTTCATCAAGGGCAAAGTGGCAAAATAGAACTGTTTACCACTGACTCAAGTCCAAAGGAGGAAACCTTTTACGTATTTGACCTCTGAAATTACCAAATTCTTCTTTGCTTAGAAACAAAATCCAGAGTGATACTGAGGATCTGATTCTTCTGTTTTAACAGGAACTGCAGATGATCAACACATCTTAAGGCTGTGTTGTAAGTGACTGTTGAAGAGTCCTTCATCCTCTAATTCAGAAGTGACAAGTATTAAGGATGGCTTTTGACATATGAACAACTTCAGTCCCAGAAACTGCTGTATTGGGTTTGCATGGCAAGGTTCTGGTGGGGGGGTGTGGAGGCTACAGGGGTGGCTTCCATGAGAAGCCGCTAGAAGCTTCCTCCATGTCCAATACAGCCAATGCCAGCCGGCTCCAAAACAGACCCTTCACTGGCCAAGGCCAAGCCCATCAGCAAAAGGCAGTAAACTCTCTGTGATAACCTATTTATGAAGGAAAAAAGTTATTGTGCAAGAGTAATTGTGGCCACAGAAGAGAATAGCTCTGCAGACACCAAAGTCAGTGAAGAAGGAGCAGATGGAGCTGGAGCAGCGATTCCCTTGCAGGCTGTGGTGAAGACCATGGCGAGGCAGGCTGTCTCCCTGCAGCCCATGGAGCTCTGTGGGGGTGCAGAGATCCACCTGCAGCCTGTGGAAGAGCCCCACGCTGAAGCAGATGAATGTCCAAAAGAAGGCTGTGACCCTGTGGGAAGCCCACACTGGAGAAGGTTCCTGGTAGGACCTTTGGACCCGTGGAGAAAGGAGCCCACGCTGGAGCAGGTTTGCTGGCAGGACTTGTAATCCTGTTGAGCCCCATGCTGAAGCAGTTTCTGAAGAACTGTAGCCCATGGGAAGGACTCATATTGGAGAAGTTTGTGGAGAACAGTGTCTCATGGGATGGGTCCCATTTTTGAGCAGGGGAAGGACTTCTTTCCCCGAGGATGAAGAAGCAGCAGAAAAAACATGTGATGAACTGACCGCAACCCCCATTCTCATCCCCCTGCACCACTGAAGGAGAAGAGGGGGAAGGAAGTGGAGAATCAGGAATAAAGTTAAGCCTGGAAGGAGGGAGAGATGAGAGAAAGGTGGGTTTAAGATTTGTTTTACTTCTCATTATCCTACTCTGATTTTGATTCGTAATAAATTCAATTAATTTCCTCAAGTTGGGTATCATTTGCTCATGACAGTTTGTGATCTCTCCCTGCCCTTATCTCAACCCATGAGCCTTTTGTTGTATTTTCTCTTCCCTTCTCTGCCATCCAGTTGAGGAGGGAAGAGAGAGTGACTTTCTGGATGCCTGGCATCCAGCTGGGGTCAGCCTACCACCGATGTGAGAGTAGGAGGCCCATCACATGCCGGTGTAGCGCTGCTCTAGACAGTGCCTGCTCAAAACATGGTAGCCAACAAGATCATACCATTTTCCCTAAACAGACCGAGTTCCTTCCATTTGAAACTTGTTTCCCTTGAGACCCTTTTTATCTCTTCTTGTCTGTATCATTGCCATAGTGCAGTACTTAACTCCTCAGCCATCTTCCCAGAACAATGCTTGAAAATGGCTATTTTCCCTTCTGAGTCGGTGCAACATTGAGTGCTCAGTGTTGCAAACCACACAGCAAGGCCGGGGCAGATGACGAGAAACATACTCCCAAGAGTGTTGAAGAATAGGTCAGTAAGCTCGTATAACATGCTGAGAAAGAATTCAGAGGAAGGATGCACTAATGTACTGAAAATAAAACCCTAGGCCTAGCTTTCTCCTAGTTTTCAGCTTTCAATATTTTACTTGGAAACCTTTCTGCCTTATAGCCTATTACTATATTTTGCAATCATTAAATCCCTCTGTATAATCCAGTGCAATTCAGAGAACAAGAAGCCATAGAAAGGAAATCCCTTTTCTCAAGAGGGTTTGATTTTAATCCCTTCTTGCAAAGAAGGTGTCTATGCACCACTCACATTCTAGGCAAATTCTTCAGCTCTTGCACTCTTTCACTCATTCTTTAACAAAACAATTAAGAAGCGTCAAACATCCCTTCCATTTTTATTCCCCAACCTCAGTCTAATTGTGAGAGAAGGGAACAAGCTCTAGGCTCGGAATACAAAAGAATGGGTTGGATCACAAGAAAGAAGTGGAAAATTATGAAATAGAAATACAAACATAAATTATTATTATTATTATTATTATTGTTGTTGTTGTTGTTGTTGTTATTGTTGTTATTATTATTATTATTATTATTATTATTATTATTGCCTTTAACAGGGAAATAAGTCAGTGAGCCAGGCTGAGGAGCTTCTCAAGCAATCAGCCTCCACTCATGGTTTTCTGCTGTAATTGGTGAAACAGATTTAGGACCAAAGATTTAGGTTCACTAATTTATATCCTCTTCATTATTTTTTTAGACCTTGTAGAACTTAGCCCTAAAATGGAAAAGTTTTCCTTTAAAACTGGGGATAGGGAAATCAAGGAGGGTGGTTAATGATGATATATCAAATTGCTGAAACACAGAGATTAAACAACGAAAATACAACCTCTGGGAAAAAAAGATGAAGGTAGGAGAAGAGGGGAATAAATGAGCTAAATTAGCCAGGTCTAAAGGGAGATCTCATTGCAAAGTAGCTGAGTTGCCTGGCATTTTATTTACTAAACTATCAGACTACAAAGACTATCACACACTTATCAGCTATATGTATCTCAATAACACAATCCTTTCTCACTGAGATTTTCAAACAACCCTTTAGATTTTCTTTTTTTCTTTGATGTCTGAAAGTTATTATTTTTAAACAAGTGAAGCAGCTCAAAAAATATATTTATCTCTGTAAAAATACTGTTTATGAAAATGTGAGATTACTGTTATGAAAATACAAGATTTCAGAGGAGTTACCAGTGAAATACCCTTAGACCTGAAACTCAACATCAACTTTCAACCTGTGCATAAGAAGGAACCAAATATAACAGCCAGACACCTAGAGGGAAAAAAATAAGAAGAGAGTTGCACAGAAATGCAGGAGGAGAGTAAGTGTACTTCATTAAGATCTGAAGATAACGCTTCCCTTTTTTTTTCCTGTCCTACCAATTAATGGAGTTCCAGGAGAAGGAAAAAGTTATTGGCCTCACGCTCCTTCTCACATCATAAGGCAATTAAGCCTTTTTCTCCATAGATGCTCAACTTCTTCCACACTGTGGACCAGATTTGTCATGTTTCTGCACTTTAGAGAGCCAACTGCACCTATACCCTGTCAGCATAAAAAAAAATGTCAGTAAGAGGAAAGCCAGTTGCTCTGCACTAGGCTTGAGAGCTGTTCCTCTCACTCCTGGCAAGACTCATTTACCCCATGTCTTTTCCCATCTGGCACAACCTAACTGTACCTTATTGCCTCATTTTCCCATCTTCTCTCCAAGTCTCATTTATAAATGTACTTTGCTCTTTGCCTTTCCCTTCTGCAGTTTCTCACCTCAATCTTTCAAAGATTTGGATCTGCAGAGCGTTCTACAACAGAGTGGAGTTACTGAAGAAAGGTTGAACAGTATCCAGCGGACTGTTCCCAAAGAGTGCATAGGATCCATTCACAACTCTTGTTTTTAATCTGAGTTCCTCTCAAAGTGGTGTATTTACACACTGTTCTCATTCTCAGAGCACACACCTAAGGTCTCAGCCTAGTCCTAGACTGAATCTCACAGGAGTCAACTTGAACACCTCATCCGCCTTAACCATTACAAACAAAGTTATCAGTAAATAACCAAAAAAACCTATTTCATTCTTGAAACCTCTCAGATCTGTAGGAGACTTGGATATAATTAGGCTCTACTACAAAAAGGGGAAAAAAATGTGTCTCAAGGCAAACCACGTCATTTTGTAGTAATTATTCAGCATGAAGTTTCTGTTTGTAGAAGATTTTTTCCTTAAATAAAATACATGATGAAGTCACTGGTCGTTTTCTCCCAGTTTTGCACTGATTAGCTGTCTTGAAGATACTGAAGATATTCCTGATCCAGAAATATTAATCCCTGCACATAAATAACTTCATCCAAAGTAACAGTTCTCTATCTCTAAAGTCACTTTTGTATTCAACTGTTTATAAAATCGTAGCCCAAACCAGGAGCAATTAGATCCATAAATGGTAAAATCAGTAAATAACTTAAGATTTTACAGATTCTAAAGTAGTCGATAAAGTTTCTCCAAAACAAATGTTCACTGAAGGCTAGGATGAATACCTCAAGATAATGCAAGGTATTTTAACTAAATCTGCCATTTGTTTTCCCGGTCTCTCACTCGGTTGATGCTTCTGCTGCCAGAATAGCGAAACTGTGGAAAGTCCTCTTTAACACAAAATTTCCAGTCTGCATCCAGAAAAATATCACATTTTGGTTTGTCATGTTATATGACTCCAATAACTGAATATTATGGTGCTTTTTCTTTTTCAGTCAGATTACATTTTTTTCATGATGTCAATGGGCAATTATTCTAATTTTGTCAAAAATATGGTAGGAATGATTCAATGGCAGAAAAAAATCATATAGAAGTGAAAGTATTAAAAAAAAGTTTAAAAATTGTTGAAGAGTAATCATTGAGAAACATGCACTTTGATTTTCTAAACTCTAATGAACTTGAAATTAACATTCTCCCTTGAAACTTGATCTAACATATCCACGTCTTCCTGCATGGAACTAGAAGTTGTTGTTCACTTTAAATTACAACAGAGAGGCACTTTCTGCTGAAAACAAAATGTGACCTTTTTCAGTTTTACTGATTGCCTTTGAAGAGAAATAAAATGTCACTGCGTCTCATGAAATTTGCTGGTAACTCATGTGAATCAGAAAGATATTTCTTTCTCTCAGTGGGAGACTGAGGTCTACAGAACCTGCAGTAGACAAAAAAAAACCCACCTTTGTTTTAGTTACAAAACAAAGTTGTTTGTGTACTGGGTGAAAAAAAAAAAGAAGCCAAGAACTGGTTTTGAGTGCCTTTCAAAAACACCAAAAAATCGAATGGCTCTCAAAACACCCATTAAAAACCCCCAGAAAAAAAACTTTACAACTTTCAATTAGCTTCTACAAGTTATAGACCACTTACTGCAGGGATGAGTTCTACCCCTTTTCTGCCCAATTTTTAGCTCATTATTCCAGCATCTCCTGTTGAGGACTAAGTTTGACTCCTGCTTGTTAAAACCTAGCATGAAGCAGACAGGAGCACAGCAGAAACCAGCATCTCAAAACTGGTTTCAAGCAGGAAACTTGAATAGATTCATATATTTTAAAGCACATTTCATAAACAAATTCTTTGTTGTGTTTTCCTATGAAAATTTCTGACACCGCCGTATTCTTAATGTAGATTTTACTCTGTGAAAAGATCCACACAAAATGAATAACAATTGCCAGTAGTCACCATCAAGTGACTCTTCCTGGATTTTATTCCTTCATTATTTCCACCAGGTACTCCAAGAAACAAAAGGCCAAGGTATCAATAGCCTCCTGCAACACCAAGAAGGAATTAAAGGAAAAAAGCAGAACCGTGATCCTGAAGGCATGATCCATAAAGGTTGAAACTCATAAAGAAATACAATTATCTCCCTTTCTTTCCTCCAAGAAAGAAATGTATTCAGCTATCTTTTATAATTACAGGGAAATTGCAAAGCTACAGCATTCAATTTACTTAGCCTTAAAGTTTTCATCCTGATTCCATTTTTCAATGCTAAAAATTTTCTATTTCCACATTGGATGATTTTTTTCCACCAAACAGTGGAGTGTATGTGTCTTGGGCTGACTTTATGATGTGTATCCCCTATCGCCTGCTCTATGCCCAGACATGATTCCTGTGCCTTTCTCTGTCTTTAAAATTGGGTGTGAGAGAAAGAAAAAGCCAGAGGAACTTTTTAAAAAAGGTTTCTTGTGCTTCAAGGTCATTCACTCCCCTGC
>VZTA01028986.1:0-15668 GCA_013398855.1 Mohoua ochrocephala
TACACTGCAACCCAGGACACTCTATTGAGTTGTCTTTATCTCATCCCAGGAATTCTCTGGACAAAGACTGGACTACACTTATGAGTTTATTTCAAAATAAGAAAAATGTTTAGCTCAGAACCCATCTCAAATCTGACTCACAGTTATAGTATCTAGATGTTTACAACTGAAATCCTGAACACAATTTTTAAACATTTTTGTTACAGAGGGCAATCTGGTAAGTTGTCTGGAAAATGGGTTAAAGGAAATTTTTTTAAATGGGAAAAGACAGGTCTTTTATTAAAAACTAGAATTAAGGTTAAGTGAAGTTATCATAGTCAATGGAATTTCCTTCTGATGAGGCACTGAGTGAGATTCCGTTCACCTGAACGAAGACAGACCACTGAAAACTCTCTTTTCTTCCACTTAAAGCAGCGCACACTGTCTGGTTTTCAGCAGCCAGTTGAAGACACCCAGTTATCTGAGGAATCTCCTTGCCCACCCTGAGGATTTCCAAGGGTTCAGCTCTGTCTCCCATGTGCAGATGTGTTCCCTGATTTCAGAAATGTGAGTGCATGGAATAAAAGATGAAAGGAAACAGGCATGATCCCGGGAGGGGAGATGTGTCTTTCCTGAGTGTAAATGAGTGCCCTAAACTCTAAAACTAGGATCAGGCTACCCTTCTCCTAGCCCTGGGACTGTTGCAGCATGGCTGTTCAGAGCACTGGAGGCATTGCAACCCCCAAGACAGGACGCGGCCAATTCTCCCATGGCACTCCTTGATACAGTGTTCAGCATGGCAATATTTAAAATACTGGGGATTTTTGAGCCAGCCTGTTTTTATCTGAAGTTGCAAAGTCATTGATCACTTTTAAATATTAGAATTAGTGTCCCGGGTTTCTTCTTGTTTCCCTCAGGATATTCAGTTTTTTCGTAAGAACTAGACTACCTGGAAAAGAAGCTTCTATTTTATATTGATCCACAGTGCTTATAAAATAATTCTTTACTCCTGAACTGCAAAGGAACTAACTTTAATGGGAGATTAAATCTAATAAAACTTTACACAGTGCAATAGCTCTCTGTTACTTTCAGTAAAACTGTTTACACTGCCACTATCTAAAGCAGACATTTCCTGACCCATTTTGGCTCTTTTTCAGTATTGTGTTACATTTAACCTAACACTTATAGGCTGAGTCAATTTGGCGAAGCTGAGTTTCCTCTGAACGTGTTGGTTGTCAGGGACCTACTTTTCAGGTCAGTAGTTTTGTAAATACATCTCTGAGAGGGTAGGCATGGCTGGCTGTGGAGGTACTCACTCCTGAAACTCCTTCTTGTGCAATCTGTACATGTGCAGCACTATAACAACAGTAACATATGATGGATGCTGTGGCGGATTCCAGAGCAAGCCCCTTGTTCTGCTCCTGATGAAAGACCCATCCACACATACCAGGAAGATTTATTTTTCTGCTGATTAGCCTCAGGCCAGAGTTTAGCCAATGACCCAGTCGCAAGCCTGCAGTCCCAAAACACTATTCAATAATGTTAAGAATAATTTCTCTGCCTTTGATGTCCTATACTCTGCCTCTGTGTACCTCTGCCTACACCCTGATAGAACTCTTTTTTCCTCCCTTCTGCTGCTTTTTTGAGTCTGTAATGCCTGGATTTTTTCACTCTGAAGGCCTGTTCATTATGTCTTTCAGTAATGTGGAGGTCTAAGAGGCTATCTTCCTTAAAATTCATAGGTCCCGCCCTTTCTCCAAACCTCAGTAGTCCTTCTTAACCATCCTTGAAGTTTTCCACTTATTGCTACTTTAGGCTTACCAATAGACTCAGGTGTCTTTTCTTTTCATATCATAGGCTTTTCCTTTACACTTAACACCAGATATGAAAAATTTAAATCTAAATAGTCTAGATATGAGTTGCATTCCAGAATAACTTTCAGATTGTTTGCTTCATTCAGTCATCAAGCTTCAATCTGTATGATCTCATATACCTTGGGTCATAGGTTACCCAGCTTAAAGTGCCAATTCTGCTTACAGCAGAAGAAAAAATATAAACTGAGGATATATTGTCAATTTATCAACAAAAATAAAATGTAAACTGCATAAGGAACCCTGTGGTTTTGGTTATTTTCCAAAACATTTTAAAAATCTTTGAGGATCAAACATCTTTTATCTCTATAGAAAATGAAAACCCATTAAAAGTGCTCAAACAGATAATTAAAATTCACATATCTAAAAATTAATACATTGTAAAGTAAAAAGTATATTAAAAAATAACTTTTAAATTTTTACCCAGCACTTTTTTCCCAGCATTCTGAATTCACAGACGTGAATTTCTGACTTACATTTCAGCCATCATGTAATTGAGAAACAGTAGATCTTTTCGTGAGGGAGTAAAAGAGACACACAGGGAAAAATGTTTGTATCCTGTTAGGGACTTTATAGAGGAAAAGATACATTTTAAATTAATGACACATAACTATTATCTGGTGCCAAAGTTATATATATTTACAGTACATTTTTTATAGCAATTCTTTAGTGTCAGTGCTAGAAGTGTAATTTACATCATAACAAGTGCATTAATCTCCCATTGAACTTGAAGAAAGGTGCCCCTATGGGTATGATATATTCCTGCATATGGAGCAGTTTATCCTTTTGCAACTGTCATGTTAATTTTGAAAAATAAAAAATAGTCCTTAATTTAAATTTCTCCACCCATAAGCAAAGCAATAAATATTACAAAATTAAATATGTACTAGTGAGTAAGTAAATTGTATTGATGGAAGACTCCAGGAACTGTTTTACCTATTTTAATGAGTTGATTTAAAATTCAGAAATAATATGTGAATTGTATTCATTATACTAAAATAAAAATAAAAGATTTAAACAAACTGTTACAAAACTTACATAAATTTGCTTTTTTTCTCATTACCTTAAACATTTTGACTGCATTAGACCCAATGTAGATCTGCTTGGCTTTGGATCAAGCTCCAGACCTGCACATCTGGATTTTATTTGAAATCAAACCTGAAAAGTCAGTTTTTCATAAAAAACTTATTGAAATAAAGTTTACGTTGAATATATTCTTTTTATGATGCAGAAGAAAAATCTGTTAAAACCCAAAAAAAGACTCTAATTCTATTTTTCTGCAAAATACCTAAACCTATTTATGTTCTTGTTACTATGATCTGGTGAGGAGGAGCACAGATAAGATGTTTCATACAAATCCTTATTACAGCATTTTAGAAAGTTCAGAGCCTCAAATAGTTCAGATAAATTTTGATACAAAATGGAACTGTGAATTAAAAGACTGTGAGCTTTGGAATTTGTATTTTAAAAAAGCTGAAGGTCCAGTCCTATCTGCAGTTTAATACACAGAGGGGTTTTTTTTCTTCTTTACTTATTAACTTTGCCTGTAGACAAAGTCTCTTTATATTTTTTTTAACATCTTGAGATCAGGTGTACAACTTTCATTGGACATATTCAAAGCACACTTTTTGTATTTTATGCCAGAAAAAACTCAGAGTGAAATTCACAGAAAACATGCAAGTTCCTCGTTCATTCAGAGACTTTGCAAATTCAAAAATGCAAGTAATACACAGAAACAAGTTACAGAACGCTTGTAATTTCCCATCTGCATGTACCTGTCACTGCATATGCATAATAGCTGATTCCACAGGAGATGAAGAAGAGCACATGTACGCAGCCAGAATTAAGTTATTGGAAAAATACAGTAATGCATTTACACAAATAATAACTCTGTGATAATTGCTTTATAAAACTATCGTGAATGGTTTGAAATCTCATGTGATAGACACCTAGTTCTCAGTATGTTGAAGAACACAAGATATAATTGTCTGAGCTGATGAGGTTCAGAGGGGCAAATGGTTACAAGGTTAGTATTTAAAAACACATGTAATAGTAGATGGAATAGTGACAAATAATGAATCATTCATAACAGCTACAGGTTTAGAGAAGATACAGGCCTAAAACTACATGAGTGTTGCCTAAAAATGCTTCCACAGTGCCCAATACATCCTTTTTTTTCAGTCTCAGGCAACCTCAGCTTCTCAGTTAGAATTATAAAATTCTCCTGAATTTTAATTTCAAACCATGGGTCCCATATTACCTCTGAATCTGTCTGTGGGACATCACTTAAGACGGTGTCTTTCCCCAATGAATTTTAGTATCTGCTGTCACTCACAATGATGCTGTCATTCCCACTTTGAATGTATGAGGCATAAATAGTGGTTCTTAGTAATCTCTGGTATCCTCTGGTCTGTCACTGTTCTGCTTTACAGTGCACTGTTTTCCTTTTACAGTCGGCTGCAAAAAGCAAAGAGGTATTATCTTTATGCCTTGGGTGTAGGCACTTGGGCAGTGACTATATCTACTGCAACTCTTCCCTCTAACAAGAATCTACAATGTCAGTTTGGGAGATCACTGAAAAAAGTCATAATTTCTTGTTGGTTTACAAGCTACTTCCTTCTCAAAACTGTGTGCAAAGGCAATTATCAATCAGTGCTAGCCACATGTCTGCATAAAGTACCATATCAGAGATGCTCAAGGCAGAGATTAAGCTCTCATGACTTTAAACGCTTGATCCATACTTCATACAGTTAAATCAAATCATGACCAGTTAGACAGTTTAATCAAAGCTGTACTGCAATTAAAAAAGCTTTTTTTGAAATATACTTCTTATAACCATGCTGGCTTTGTGAGGGTTTTTTTAAAAGAATGAACAAGCCTTCTATTGTCAAAATGCAAGAACTATCTTCTGGAGATACTTTTAAAAACCTCAAAATTTATTAAAAATGTAAATATATTCAATTTCTGCATTTTATATTGACTATTTCAAGTTTTCATTTAGAACTGATTCTTTGAAAATAAGTCAAACTTCAATATGTAGCTCAAAAAATGCAATCTCCCCAAATCACATTCATATTATTTCCACCTGAGCAACATTTTTTGATCAAATCAAAATTGATCGTTTTCTAATAAAAAATGTTAACCTTTTCTTTTTTTTTTTCCAGTCTGGAATAAAAAAAAAAATTAAAAAAAGAGAAAAAAGAAAAGTATTAGGGAGCTGGCAGTGCTCAGAAATACTTACTGTTTTTCTATTCATATGTAAAATTGATGCCTTGCTAGAGGCAAATTAATTGATTTTCTGAGTTATTTTCATCATTTGCCCATATAAAGTTACAGCTGCATATCCAGGAGGCTTTTAATATGCACTGATGAGGAGATAGAGAATAGCTTATACGAAAATGTAGGAAACGTGAAAGAGCAGAGTTCAATTTCAAAGTAGTCAAGTCCTATTTGCTGTGACTCCCAGGTAAAATTATACACAGGAAACCACAGAGAGACCTTGTCTGCCACATTTTCCAGCTAGAAGCCTCCAAGTGCCCGACTATCTCAGCGATGTCAGAGGACTACTTTTTTTAGAGGAACCAATTCTTGCCCTGTTTCTGACCCTGAGATTAGCTCAGTTGGTTGGAGCATGGTGCTCATAACCCCAGTGTTGTGGGTTTGATCCCCATATCCATTCACTTAAGAGCTGGACTCAGTGGTCCTCATGGGTCCCTTCCAACTCAGAATACCCTGTGATTTTGTTAGAAAATGAGCATCTCTATGGGCATGACCACATGTGTAATTAGAAGGTGAGGGCTTAGGCATTTTAACTAGCCTTGTCTGGTAGAAATAATCTTAGCATCTCTGAAGTTACACTAACTTGTACCAGAAGTGAATCTTTCCATAAAACTTTACTTTAAAAACATAGATGGTGCTGTTATTTTTGGAAGACGTTTCTCAAGATTCACACATTTGTGATTTCTTCTGCGCTTTCAGTGACATCTTCTAGTAATTTACTGGAAATGAAGGATAATGCAATATCCTTAAGGCTTAATACTGTGATGAAGAATTGCAAAAAGCTGCAGTAAAAACTGAAATATATATGCACATACACGCAAATGTATAAGGATTTATGAACAATTTCTTAAATATAAATATGCACATATTATTGCTTAGCCAAAATAAGGAGTTCTTACCATGTTTAAGAGGATTAATTTTTAGTCTGTGGTTATCAGGACAAAGCAGTCCACTTTCACACATTTCAAATGTATTTGTGATATTATGCAACGTGTCCTCCCTTTGATTTATATGATGGAGGTATTCTTAAAGCCCATTTTATAATGCAACTGTCTAGGGAAAAATAGAAAAAAACATTGGGTACTTGCTCACTTCATAAACAGGCCGCATTTTTAGATGGGAAATAAAATTCAGCCTTCACTTCCTGATTTTCTCTTTCTCCTCAAAGTTTTCTCTTACTCCACTTCTCCCCCCTCCCACATACACACTTTTCTTTAACAGTTCAGGCATTTAACACTCCCTCTGAAGCTAATCAGAGTTTATGTCTCCCATGATACACAATGAACTCTCGGTGGAGCTCAGAAAGTGCATTCTATTGTTTTTATGTGGCTTTTTTAGACAGCTTCCCAGAGGAAATCCTTAGTTCAATAAATTTCTTAATCACTTTGAAAAACGTGTTTCATTTGGTTTTGTTCGGTATGTGTGGGGTTGTTCTGTCTTTTTTTACTTGTAAAGATGTCTAAAGTCCTTGAATTTACCCCTGGACCCAATAGCCACCTTTAATTCTAATTTCTAATCCCTGAATACTCTTAATCAAGTCTTCAGTAGTTTTAATTATTATTCAACATCTTATTTAGGATTAAAACTTTTCTATGATTGTACAGTGAATACGGATCATGAAATACCCATCGTATAATCGCAATTAAAAGAATAATCCCTCCAACAAAATTTGGAACAATTTGAACCACCCAGGATTTAGGAGAGCTAAGTGATAGAAAAAGAGATGTATAGCTCGGCCACATATCCTGAAAGTTAAAACGGATTTGAAAGTATTCTTAGGGGAAAAGGAATTGTTGGGATAGACCAAACATGATTTGATAGACTGTCTCCTATTGTGGCCGGTTCAAAGACAACAGAAAGAAGATCTAAGAGCACAGAGCAAGAGAGTGTAGAAAAATCTGCATTTGTAGTTAGGTTTCTTCCTGATCTTTGATACCAGAGAAAGCATAGACCCTGAAGCCTTAAGGTAAGGCTCTCTGCAATAAAATAGTTGTTAACTGTAAAAATCCCAAGTACTCTTGTTATAAACCCATAAATTTATTTATTTTTGATTATGTCTTCAGAAACTACAGACTCTGGTAGGAGCAGGAAAACTGGGCACAAAATAAAAGTTTAGCTGCATGATAAAACGAGTAGGCATCAAAAATGTGCGCAAAAATGCAGTGTCTCCAAATCTTCTTTTCCACTATGACCCAAATGTCACTTTACGAGGGTCATTTTTTCCAAAAATCAAACATCTCATCTATTCAATAGTGTACTTCCATGTATTTTAACTCTATAGTGAGTTCATTAATCTGTGAGTCATTGCAAAGATGCTTGTAAATAATCATCTTGGTAAAATAGTTGAAGAGGGAAAAAAGATATATTCAAAAGCAGCATGTGATGAACTCATGTTCCTCTCAGGAATGACGTATTTTTTTATTTCCTATTAATAAGGCTTAAGAGAGACAGTTAACCCTATAAAAAAAGGAGCTGTAATGCAAAAAGTCCTGCTGCAGACCGCTCAGTAAGATTAATGGTGGTCAAGTCCCATACAGAAGGTCAAGACGGTTAAACAAAGCACTGGTCCATTGCTGCTGCTGTCCAGCTACCTGTTTCCCATGTGGGCAGCTTACATTCACGCTCCTGCGAATACAGGCTTCCATGGGCTGAATGCAGCCTGTGTTGCCTTTCCAAGGACTTCATGCAGTTTTCCCTTCCTGACAAGGATATAGACGTTTTTGGCAGAGATAATGCTTCAGACAACAGTTTTTTCTGATTGCATCGGCAGTGTACCTTTCGTGTCTCAATATCTTTCCTAGTCCTTCCTTTTCTACTCTGAGCAGTAACTTGCATTTGGATTTTCTACCCTTTCCTGGATTTTCCACAGCTCTCTGAATAGCAAATTTTTGTGACTTCCCTTTCAAAGCTGCTTTTTTGGGGTTTTTCTCTCTTTGATCTTATTAAACTCCATTGGTGTAAGCCCAGTGACAAAATAACTTGAGGAGGAGGTAGTATTGTTTTGAAAAAGAAAATTGTCCAGTGTAATTGGCTGAGTGTCTTAACACAGTTGATTAGGAAAGCACACTCTGAAATTCTCAGAACACACTTGAAAAACATCTTTTCTGTCAAGGGAGGTGTGGGAGGAGAGGCAAAAGAAAGGAATTAAGCCATTCAGAGGAGTTTCCTAGCAGGTGGCTTGATTTGTGCCACTTCAGCAAACGGAGAAAAATAAACAAACAGGCAAAAAATTACAACAGCACTCAGGGTGATTCATTAAGTTATATTTTCATTAATGTTTTAGGATGTCATTAAAACATTAAAATATTGAGACATTTTCCATGTTTAGATATTAGCCATTGTATCACGCTGGGATATAGCCTAGCATTGCCCTCTGTCTTACTGGGAGTCTGCTTAAAACCATCCTGTGTTGTCTGTCATCAGCGTTCCGTGTGGGACTTCCTGCAAGTTTTCAAAGACAGTAATGAAACCTGGGGATTGTATCCTTTTGAGCAAGTGAGTCATCAAAACATCACAGATGTTCATTACCATATGAATTTAGCACAATTTCTAAATCCCCAGACCACTGTTATCTCGGAATTTACCCTTTGTAGTGAATGGAGGATAAATTGTTATTTTATTTATCTGAAAACTGCATTGTGATAAGCAAAGTGCTGGAAATAATCATGTGTTCAATGTAGCATTAGACTTTCTGGTAAGGAAAAGAAAAAAAACAATAACTTCATATAATAATAAAAGATATATAACAATTTTTTGTAGAATAAGTAATTGTAATTGCTGTTTCTGATACAATTTTTTTTTTCCCCTCTCAAGAAAAAAAGTCAAATTTTACATGAGGGAATAGAGAACACATAAGATATCCCATGGGCCTAGCTTGACACTGTGTTTATGTTCCATTTACCAGTGAAGATACCAAGGATGGTGCCTGTGCAGTGTTTTAAAGGCACATTTGAGCTCAGCCAGAAAGCACCTGAGGTGATCCAATTCCAACCTCAAAACATCACAGGCGAGAGAGGATCTTGTCAGAGAGGGGGCAGAGCTGTACCTGGAGCTCCACAAAAGAAACTCAGATAACACCTAGTCATTATCTCAGAAACACTCATTCACTTGTGGTCTCACATTATTAGCCCCAGTTCTTGAGCAGATTTAGCTGAAGCCAAGCAGCACTCTCTCCTCCAGGCTTCCTGGAGACAGGTCAGTGGCTACTGTGGGCCAGCAGTCTGCATTAATTGGGTGGAGATTCTGGTGGCATGAACACAAGCTGTCCTGTGTCAGCCAGCATAGCTAATGGCTCTGCTTAAATTAAAGTCATGATGCTTCCAAATAACCTCAAAAAGATATTTTCCTCTTGCTTTGTCTCCTTCTCTTTCTGCATTATTTCTCCTTTAAGCCCAGATAAGTTTTTTTCCTTTTTAACAAGTTCTCTGTTTCTCTGCACTGGACTTCTTCATTACTCTTTGATTTTGTTTATATCAATTTGTTTACAACTGTATTTCAAAAATATATTTTAGACAAAGAAACAGAAAAAAGCATAGAATATGGTGAGGACTTTAGAAAGGGACATAATATTTCAGGAAACTCAAATGCAGTGAAGAAAAAAATTGTGTATAAGTCAAGAGGCATAAAAAATACAGGGTAAAAATGCAAATTATGCATTCTGGGTCCACGACTGCACATTATTTTGTACACAGGTAGGCAGGGTGTGAGAAGCATTCAGGTGGCTGGAAACTTGAGCACAGCACAGAGAAGTCTTTCTACAAGTGCCAAGTACAGCTGAAAATCTACACTGAGATTTTGTGGAGCAAGTATACTACTTATTTTTATTAAACTGAACTTGATATTTCTCTAAGAACTGGTGTAAAAAGAAAAAAAAGGCAAGAAAAATCAGCTGATGAACACAGAACACACCAGTGTAAATAGGATATCAAAGACGTTTATTTGTAGTGTAAAACAATCCCTCTACATACAGTTACACATATTTGTAATTGAGGTAATTTGATTTTTGTTCTAATGTTTGCTAGCTCTTCATTTACAAAACAGACATATTTGCTATCCTCTAACTCTTCAGGACAAGCAAGCAATACCAATACATTTGAGGTGCAAGCTGGGTGAGATAAAAAAAAAGCCAGCTGTGTAATCTCAAAGATCTGACATTAACTGACAAACTTGTGGCTACTGATTTTAATCAATAAATAACAAAAAATGTGTTTGGAAAACCTTTCTCAATCATATTCTGGCTTGTAGAATTTGAACAAAATTACTAGGACTGCAGAACCATCTCTTATGAGTATGGGGAGTGGGATGGGGTGTGTGTATCTATTTTAGATTAAAATTTCCAATTTCCATCTGTAGAGGATTGAAAAGCTTTTGCTGTTATAGGGACCAGTGGCATCCACACTAGTGCGTGGTCATTAATAACTAGACAAACAGAATAATTTGATGTTAACTCAGTAAATATGAGCATATTTACTTCACATTTCTGCATAATAACAAGCTAGCTCAGCTGAAGCTGAAAGTTTCAGTGGCAGAACCACTTCAGCCAGGCCAATGACCCTTCATAAGACTTGGAAGTAAATAAGAGTGATAATCTTTATAACTCCCCTACTACCAACCTGTAAGTACAAGTGTTGCTTGCTTTGTTCTTTATTTATGTTTGAAACACTTGTTCTGGCAAACGACATGATCAGTGATCCTTCAGTACTCGGTATAATTGGTAGCAGCAGGTCAGCTCAATGGTTCATCCCCGCTTGTCTATACTGCTAATGAAACTCCAGCATTATCACTTCTTTTTCCATCCCCAGGGAATACAATTGCTTAGTACCCTCACAAGTTACAACCCTACCCTTTCCCCACTTGCTGAAAGACACTTCCATGACCTATTTCCATATGAAAGTCTAGTTTCTTTTGTACTCTAGAAAATACAAAGTTAAATCCTAACCAGCTGAAGATCTGTCCCGGTTGCTTATTCTGTGTTAACTACTGCTTAGCACTCCTGCTGAGGCAAAATGCCTCACCAGTACCTCCTGCAGTGGGCTATGCCTTAAAAGCACACATTAATTGTTAATTAACAGATTATAATCTAAAAAATAAACTTCAAACAGCTCATTATAGTGACATTTAAATCACTCCATTCAGTTAAATAGGATGACAGTTTATTTAATAATGATCACAATGTTCCTCTATTCGGTTGGTTTTCTGATACAGACAAAAAGAGTTACTGTCAACAAATACAATTCAAATGGTCTCTTTATGAAACAAAATTAGCGCAAGCTGATTTGACTCAGGCTGGTATTGTTTCTTGAAGGATGGGAGGGGTGGCTGTGAGAACAATCTGTTTCTTTTAGGAGCCAATTCTGCATGCCTCACTGTGTAAAATAGTAATAATTGTAAAAAATACCAGTTTGGCTGAATGAGAATTGTAGGATTCAGCTGACTTCACAGTTTTAAGGGTATTCTTTCTTTTTAAGAATGACTGGTCATTGAAAATGTGAGGAGAAAACAACATTTCAGGATCTATTTTTATAGAAGGAAGCGTCCTTCTGTATGATCCCCAGATGAAAAGCTGTCATCTGTCTTCTGAATAAGTTTTATCTTCCTCCCCTTCAATGGCGAGTTTTTTGAAACTGCATAAGACTCCAAGCAATTCTTTATAATTCCCTAAATAAAGACATCAGAGTACTGGCAGAAACCATACATGAACAGGAATAGGCAGCTGTCTCTGAGAGGAGAAAAAAAAAATTAAAAAGGGGGAAAAAAAGCCTGCCTACCAGCTTAGTTAAAAGCTGTGAAATGTTATTATTGAGTGTATGTCAATGTGATGTGTCCTTCCAGTTTTAAATGGTGCTTTAAAATGGTGCTTCAAGCAGAAGATTTCTCATTTATGATATATTAGCCTAAGTCTATGAACTGTTCCGTGGAAAGAGTCTTACCAGTCCATCAAAGGTAATTAAAGGCAGAGAGTAAACTTCAAAGACAAAGTGCAAATTGAATTGAGGGGGAAAAAAGAAGAAGGAAAAAAAGGAAGAAGAAAGAAAGGAAGGTTAACAAAAATTCATTTGGAAATATATAAAAAGACAGCTATTGATAACATGCTAGTGAGAAGGTTTTACGTGTGACCAGAAATACAAACTATTCCCCAAATTTTTATTCTATTTTATAGAACGGATGTAAAAATACAAATCACGTTGCAGTATTAAGTGTTACATCACATGTTCTTTATGGTACCTTATTATTACGTGGAAAATACATTCTACTAATAGCTCAGACATTTATTGCCAAAATTGAAACACACTCCTTTTCATTTTTCCCTTGGATTAATTCTGTTGCAGGTCAAATGATGCATTCTTTTTGTATAGTGCTGTTTCCTAAATAGCTGTGCTAAGTATTCGGTCTACTTTGAAGCACATACCATTTCAACTTTGTCTCTGCATGTATTCATTATTTCAGTCTTTAATTACAGGTTCAGATAATATTTCTCAAATAACACAGTCTAATATTATGTTATTTGCTCTCAGATTTTTAGCACTTTTTTTTCTGGGAACATTCAAATACACTTGCAATAAATAAAATGCAGTGGAAAAATTAAATTTTATTGTCATTATATGAAGCATTAAAGCTATTAAATAATCTTAAAAATAGGAATATTTACATGAAATAAAACATTATCTTCCTCTCCTCTATCTTGCTTATCTTTCAAAACATGTCAAACAGCTTGCATAAACAGTCTTCACACAGAAAATAATAGCCAGCAATAAGAATAATGACAGTACCAATAAACATCATATTCAGGGACAACAAACCTACAAAATTTCGATCTGAAAAACTGTAAGTTTCAGAAAACTATGAGATGCTATAATGGACTGTAATGGAAAACATGATTCATTTAACTATATGGGTTGGTAAGCTCCTATTATAACAAGCAGAAATCATCTTTGCTGTCTCTAGTCACCTATAGAGTAAAAGTAAATTGTTAAAATACACTGTGAGATAAATTAATGAGCATTTATTTACCAAGTGAGAAATTATTTACCAAATGAGCATTTATTTACCAAGTGAGAAATTCTTCACAGTTTTCATATTTTCAAAATCATAGTGCATGGAATTGGCTTTGTACTACTGGGATGTTTTATGTAACATGCTCCAAAACGTACTTGCAACAAAAACTCTTATCTTTTCCAGTCAGGATGGAGTTAAACAATAAATCATTGTATAGCTCCTTATTTATGATTCAGCAGTGGGTGAAAATCTTATTCTACCCCTCATGAGAAATGACCTATTAAAACTTCCAGTTTCTTTTGATCTTAATCCAAAGCTCATCAAAATCAATAGTTGTGTTTCCACTGACCTCTAGTATCATTAATACTAGGTTTTTTGGGGAATTAGTGGAGTAGATGTATGTTACACAAATGCAGCTTTACAGAGAACAACTTGTACCTGTTTTCTGACTGCTTGCTTATAGTTTGTGACTATTTAAATAGGGCAAGAAGAGCATCTGAACTGTAAGGAAGAAATGAAGGAAAGAAAGTAGCTAACAGGAAAACGTATAGTGGTTTCAGTTTATATTTCTATTCTATTTTGATCTAATTTAAAATTAAATGAAAACGTGGAATGTAACATATTTCAGAAGATGAGACAGATGTCTTGTAGGAAAACAAAGCTCCTAAGCACAATATTAGAAGTAGCCAGAAGTTAAAGCACTCAATCAATTCAAAAGTAGAAAAGCAGAGATTTCATAAAATTTGAAATAGATAGAGGTTTAATATAAAAATAAAACTGTAAGAGAAAGGGAAAGGGGGAAAATGTGCATAAGCGGATACATTTTTATTTTTATTTCCATTGTTTATTACATTTCCTTGTTTTATGTTATCTTAAAATTAGATGAGAACTCTAGCCTTTCTTAGTGTTTATTTTTTACATAGTAGTTTCCTAGAACTGCTCATATTCGTGAGGTTACTCATTTTTCAAAAGGATCATAATTTAGTTGCAAATGGTTGCTTCCTTATTCTTTTTTTCTGAAAATTCCAGATCAAAATTTATTCTTTTCATGTAGCAAGCACTTTTTTTTTTTAATAAAAAGAAATGGATGAAAACATTTTGAGTCCAGATCTTGATACATTTCAATAGATTTTGATTCTATACCAAGGTTGCTGCTTTCCAGTTTAGCAAATGGTTATAAACGGCAAGTACTTTTTTTTCTTTTTGAATGTTATTTCAACAGATATTTAGTAACTGCCTGAGTTCTGGGCTCATCACTAAAATTTACTTCTGAAAGATGAAATGATGAATGTTTTTTTCTCAGGCCTTTATTGATAGAAGCATGAAACACATGGAGTAGGACAGGGACTACATTGAAAAGGCACAAACGATTGGTTGTTGACTTGATAGTTTGTAATTTATGTGTGGTAAATGTATATAGCTACACTTTGTCATCTGGACAGAGCACAGATGTGCAGCTTCTACGGTCCTGCCTGATCTGTAGAGTGGATGTCTTTTTCTCATATTTATTTGCCGTTATCTGGTAGAAACAAGACAAAGATTTTTTCCATGGGAGAGAACTAAATGATAAATATTATTCCTGAATATAGATTTGAGAAAATTATGATCTCTTCAGCCTTGTTTTGCCAAGACCTTGGTTGCTGGCCAGAACTTAACTCCGTATGCTTATCCTCTGAGAATGCCACTTGCAATGCCAAAGTAACAAGGGAAGTGTCTGAGCTCCTGTAAGCAAAAGTCTGTGCTCATTTTCACCTATTCATTTCTACGTGAATGCCAATGGCATCGGGATATTTCTCAGTGCCTGAAGATTCACCTCCAAGCTCCAAATAAAACCAAAAAGTCATTAAATCTCCTTCAAGAAGAATTAATATATTTATTTAACTGTCAATTCATGTTTAATGATTATTAGGGCAACCAATTAATTAAAATGAGCTACATGAAAATGAATGCAATTAAAATGAAACGAGAGATGGGATTACAGCCTCTGCATTTGTGCTGGTCTACCTGGCAACTTTTATGTCCTCGGTGATCAGTTCCAGTGAGGTCTGAGAAGAAGAAAAGGTACCTCAAAGATATGCGTGTTCCAAAACTTTTGTGAACTCTGGAGACAGAGTAAAGAACAGAATTTATTGTTCCCTCTGAGGAAAGAACAATTATATCTCCGTCAATTCAGAGAGTCTAAGATGATGCTGGGAAGACTGGGAGTTCAGACTTGTGTGTTCTGTGCATATGGGAGGGGGCATGGAATTGGTTAGGAATACGAGATACAGTCTCATAGGAATACCGGCTTCATTAATTCTGCTAATTTAGCTTAGGTTTAACTTTAACTCCTAAGCACAGTAACAATGAGGCAAGAGCCCTCAAAGGGTGAATGCACATTGTAAATTGGTTATTGCAATCCTGACTTATGGACCCCTTTACGTGTATATAGGCATATACAGATATGTGTGTCTGCATATGTGCATGCATAAATATGTAAACATGCATGCAAATGTGTACATGTGCTTGTATTAGAGAAGGTGCCAGTAGATGGCACTCAAGAAT
>VZTA01028988.1:1555-99936 GCA_013398855.1 Mohoua ochrocephala
GGGCTTTGCCTTCCTGGCTGGAGCGGGCGGCCCTGGCTCCCCGCGGCTGTCCCGGGGACACCGCAGCAGCGCCGTGTAGCAATTCCTTTCCCCCTTTCCCCCTCGACAGTGTTCATCCTTCCAGCGCTCCTCGGCAGCCGGCACCTGGGTAAGGCAAATGCACCTGTGCGGGGAGCCAAGGAAGGGCAAGGGCCGCCTGAGTTCCCAGAGCATCCCCGCCCCGCCCCAGAGCGACACTTCACTTAAACTTGTAGGACAGCACCGAAATGTATCACCATCCCCTGTACAGGGTCGTTCTGCCGTGTCCAGAAAGTGCAGAGTGGTTGTACCGTGGGCTCACCCCCACTAACATCTCACCCACACTCAGCTCACCCACTCATTCCAGGGTGAGGAAGATGGTCTTTACATCATCACCGTTTCTGACAAGAAAGTTTCCAGGCAGGAGAGGAACTCCTCACCTGGCTTCTGCTCATGCAAAATCCTTCACGTTCCCACAGCTTAACACAAATTTGGCTTCTCCAAACATTTCCTCAGCCACGTTTGTAGTGCATGGTCTGAACATATTGCTTTGTCAGTCTGTCAGCCTGAGAGGACCCTCTCCGTCTGATATTCTCTGCCCCTGGAAGAGCCACAGCATACATAATTTGCTCACTAACCTGCATTGCTTAAGTTGAAAGATAAATGAACCCGCCAAGAGATTTCATTAAAAGGACACGTGTGTTTGCATATTGATCCTTCTAATGAACTGTCTGAAACTGATAAATATTTCCGTTAGCTTTGTAGTTTGTATTTCGTATTTAAAAATATATTCATTAACATTTCTTGGGCAAATATTGCATCTTTTCAGAACTGTCAGGTTCTGAATGGGTTGAACATGAATTTGACTGGCCAAGTGTCAAGAGACAGCAAAATACTAGTTACATATATTTTTTTTTAACAGTGAGATTTTTAGAAATTTGTGGTGAAATTTTAAGTACTTTTCACATTTATGTAATTTTCATTACTTTTATCACATTTTAAATATGACCTTTGAAGCAATGGCAAATACTTGTGAGGGTTATGTCACAGGGAGAAATTATTTAAACATAGATTGTTGAACATGTCATTCATTAAAAATTAGTTCTGTTTAGAGACAGAAGAAATAATTTTCAATTGTTTACTAATTTTAAATTTAAAATCTGTTTTTAAAGTATCTATAGAACTGCTGCTCACATATTTGTGAATTGACTTTCTGATAGATTTTCTCATATGATGATTTATTTAATTTAAAAATGGGAAGACAAAAAACCCTGACATCAGCAGCATTTCATTATAAAATTTCTAAAAAGTTTCATGTCTTTTTCTCAGAAAAAAGTTGACATTGAAAGTATAAATGACTTTGAGACAGTTTCTTTGGGTTTAGCGCATCTAAAAATACCGGTATTTTGAAGATCCACATTAACATTCATCCAAATTCAAGAGCTGTATTTGAACTATGCCTAAACTCAAGATATTCTAAATCTTGCAATTTCAGTGGGAATGATGCTGAAACGTATTTCCATCTTGCACAGAACAAAACTCTTGCCTGAGAACCACCAATGCTTGTCAGGACTCCCTAAAAATCTCTTCTTCATAACTGGGCACTGAAAACCACACTGACCATTTTGCCTTGACTTCTGACTGCAGATCTGTCTGCACTTCCAAGTTTAGTCCCTTCTTTCTGCAAATGCAGGTACAATGTACAGCATGAAATAGATTTTCATTCTTTTAAAGCATGTATGATAAAGCTAAAACACCATTTAATCTCATTTGTTGTTTTGTTTATCAGTTACCCTTTGGAGCCTTGCTCATTAAATACAGATCCAAATACGTTGCAGAGGATTTTCCACAGATTTTCTGTTTATGTGGATCTTAAAATCAAAGTTGAATTTCCTTCACTCCTATGAACAAAATATCTTTTCCAAATATTAACTTCCTATGCCACAAGCATTTAAATTACTTTAACTTTAGGAATACAAGTATTAAGAAAGAGGCAGAACTCCCATGCCTTGAAAACACCACACCTTTCTTATAAATAAAACCAATGCCTAGGACCATAATTTTAAAGTAGAGTTAGCAGGATTTTAACCACTAGACTCCACTGGGTTTTATGTCTTATCTTCTCATGCTCATCTGTGAAGATCAACAACAGACACATTCTACTTCCAAGTAAATTCTAGAGCTCTTAGCTTTATTAAGAAAATTATTTCATTCTGGCTAAGATTTGAATCTAATTAATCTGTCTTGCAGTTTAAAAATGATAACTAAATTCAAGCTGCATACTATTCTTCAGAGACAGCTTAAAATATTAATTAAGTAAAGAGTGCATTTTCCATTTATTTTAATTACATTAATACAGTTTCAATAAATAAAATAGTTCTATGCTTCATCAAAACAAACTCGGATGCAAATTTTCCTATTGATTAGCTCTCTGTTCACATTGGCCCTCTTGAGTGTTTATTTTTAAATAGGAAAGAGATGCAGAAATGTTTGGGGGTTCCCATTAGTGAAATGAGGTCCAATAGTCTGAAAAGGTCAGTTCAGTCTTCCAGGACACTGATGTAGCCCTGTAAAAGTGGCATTCTGATAATGTCTTGCTTATAAAGGTAATCAGTGAGATAAAACTGGATGCATTTATAGACATTTTTAAACAAATGAAGATTTTACTTTATTACATTTTCCCAGGTAACTTAGAAAAACCCAAAGCTATTAGATCTCTCTGATCCACTTGCCCGTGATGCTTACTGATCCACAGACAAAATATTACAAGACCGGTGGATGAATTGCATTTTTAATATTCAATTTAATTAAAGTTGACGTGTTCTAGATTTGCAGGTGCACCCATTTCTTGAGATAAAGCACAGGACAAGACAGAAGAGTCTTGTTAGTAGCGATGTTAAAAAATAAAAAGTGTCATTTTACCTAATTCAGTAATAATTCTATCCTTCAAATATTTGAGCAGCAGCATCAGCCGAAGGAAAACTAAATATTGAAGGAAAAGTTTCAAAATACCTTAGGAGTCACAGCAGGTGTTTTGAAACATGTCCTTTATACAGAACGTTTTGAGTGTCTTTTTAGGGCCCAATCCTGCCCCCTTCATTCTAAGAAATCAAATATAAATCAACAGAACCAATCAGAATAGGACCTGGAACACGGTAGCAAATGTTTTCAGAGTCAGGCTTTATGTAAATTGGTATTCCACACACACACACACACAAAATTAAAATTGCACAATTGAACCTTTCATTCCATTGTGATTAGGTTTATATTCATAGGATATATATATAAAAATATTAACCTAACTTTTAACATGAGACTAAATACTACTATTATGAAAGCCTGGTTATGAAGCTTCTATAAAAATGCCAACTTAAACATGTTTAATGGCAAAACATGATGAGAAATGCATGATTTTACACTGTGATCTTGTTATAACAAAATGTGGCTATCACTGAAATGCTGGACTTCTTTTATGCATCAGTACTGTATGTGCCAAGAATTCAGAGAACTGTGAGGTATCAGTTTTCCCTACTGTAACATCAGCAGATTAGTTTGTTAAAGTGCTATTTTAATATCATAATGGAAAGGGTGTTTGTTTCTTCTTTCCTGAGACGAAAACAAACTAGTACAGTTTAACTACGAAAAAGTATTTTCAGAATAGTAGCCAGTGCTGCAAATCTGAAGGAGATCTGAAATCAAGATGTGTTTTTTCTGTCTTTGACACAGATATTGCTCTTTCTATCTTATCTCCTAATACTGGTAGCCTCAGGACAAACATAGATTATGTTAGAAAATTGTCCTTCATTATATTGATCGAAATTCACTTCCAGCCTACCTCAATCTGATGTTAGAACATTTTTATTAGCTTTAAATTGTTTGCATTATAAATTTAAATTAATAAAATGCTTTTATAAATAGTTTAAAGTTCTGAAGCAGACCGTTTACAAAGTTCTTATGTGCTTCATACAGCCCCACTGAGTTTCTTTTGGCACCAACCTTCCATTTCTGACTGCAGAGAAGGACCACCTCTGTGGAATATTCAGCAATGCCTTCTATGAAGATGGATGGAGACAGCAGTTAAACTGGTACACAAAGTTTTGAGAAAAGTCAGAATTGCAGAGCACTGTCTGGCCAACTGAAGTTCATGTACTGGTAGTACTCCACTTCATTTTAGATTTCCAGTTGCTGCTACCATTGCTTTAGTGTCCCTGATAAGAGCCTTGCTTTAATGTTGTGACACACAGAAACGGTGGAAGCCTGAGCAGCGTCAGGAACATCACCGGGAATACCGGTCCTGGAGCTGGGCTTCAACGGATAATTCGGCAAAGATGGCAGACACCCAGTAAAATCCTAAATGTACTTTCACTGTATCTAATAAAGACACCACCTCCACTCACACCCCACTTCCCTATTTTAGAAAGCAATTTACCAGGGTTTTCCTCTTTTTCTCCTCCTACTGAAGAAATGACAAAATGTCCCTTCTTCATTGGAAGCAGGCCCTTAGCCAGTAAAGCAAGTGGGCACTCTGTCTGTGGCATTTGTAATATAACTAGAATCCTGAAAATATTAACACTTACCAAAAAGAGAAGGAAGATCCTGATACTTATAGGAAGGAGGATAGAGACTAGATAACTTTCAGAAAGTCCCTTTCTTCTCTGAGTCATACAAGCATTTGAGAACATTGAAAAATTTTGCCTTTTCTGGCTACAGAAAAAAAGAAGGTGACTGCATCAGTTTATGCAACTACAAGCTAGAAAACCTAGATAAATAATCATGTGTGATATGCTAATGATAGCATGCTAGCATGAATGTATAACATAGTCATTTTAAAAATATGTGCTTTAAATACGTATCTTCAGGTTACATATGAAATCAGAAAAAGCACCTATCCTACATTTTCCACTTAATGAGGCATGCACACACCTTCCCAGCAGATTTTTTCAACTGATTTCAAAACAGAGTTCAGATTTAAAATTCCAGTTAAACCAATAAGACCTTAGAGTCACTGCTGTATTGACAGAGGCATGTCAATCCCCAGTAGATGTAGGTATGGTCCCTGAGCTTTTACCCGGACTCAGACACTTGGTGCTTGAAGTGATTATCATGAAGCCTCATTTTTTTAAATGGAAGAAGAAGAACGATGGTGCTGATTTATATGAGCAGAAGGTTTCCTCCCCAGCAGTGGTCCTACAAGTGACACCAAGAGCTCCATCACTGTATTCCCATAACTTTGTCAGAGTTTCAGAAGGGCAAGGAGTGGAGGGGTCATGTCAGAGCTTGATAAGACGTGCACTGACAAGCCTCTCGTGCAAAGCTAATTGCAGAGGGAAAGCCAGAGCTTCTGAGAAGATGTTCTGTTTGTCAATTTTTTTGGTGATTTACTCAATCTTTTGAAAGAAAGACCTTCTTGCCTCTTCCCTCCTTTTAATAGCTCTGTGTGTGATAACTTTGTACAAAAAGTTTTTCAATAAATCTTAAAAATTTCTCTTAATTCAATATCAGCATTTAAATTGTCAGTAATACTTATGAAGCAGCCCTTTCAGACATGGAGCTCAGGAAAATTTAGGGGTTTCCTATCCAAAACTATGTATAGAATTTAGTTTTCCACAATGAATGAGACAGTCTCCAACACAGCTGCTCCTAAGTTTTATGTGTTACATTTCCTTATGAATTCAAGGAAATTAATGGGGAAAAGTACTTATGGAAAATTTTCCTCTAGAAGTCCTTCCAGCCTCCCTCTGGTCCTGGAGCCTCAGAGCTCCTGAAGGTACCATGGGGATCTCAGGATAGATTTTAAATATACTCAGGGAATACAGGTTTGGTGCCTGGATCAATTGTTTGGTGCATGAAAGTGTAACTCTCCCAGAGGCACCTCAAAAGCCAGGAAATGTGTGCCACGATCAAAGCTTGCACCTTTTCCTACTACCCAGCCCTGCTTGTAGGAAAAAATCACACTAGAGTCTGCCTTCACAGGTAAAAGGAAACTATGCCTGAAAGTATTGCACTGTTTTAAAACATACATGTACAGGAAGTTTTAAGAGTTGTAACTGCAATTAATAAAAGCATTCTGCTGTTCAGCTCTTCGAGGGAATTGAGAAGATGCTTTTGAGGAAAGGATGTGTGAAGATATTCTTTAAAGCCTTCTTGTTCCTATGTCATTATCTCTAATTCACTGGTCTTAACAGGTTTGTTTCTCTAGCTAAGTAAAGCCTTGAGATTGATTATCCTGCCTTCACTACACCAAACATGTGAATGGGCACTACTGGGGACTACTTATCTGTAACCCCACTATCTATGTTCCCCAAAACATGCTTGTGCCTCTCACCCTGCCCCCTGGCCCCAAAATCCCAAGTCAAGTCCATGAACCACAGAAAGCTGAGGGCTTAAGTGAGGTGCAACCGCTACCTTGGTCTCCTGTTGGTCTGGAAGGGCTCATAACAAATATGATTTCTTTTCTTTTATGTTCAATATTTTAGTTACTCTACTGTTGATCACAATTAAAAATCAAATGAAAAAATATCATCCCCTTAGAAAAGTTACCATAGAAACAACACCAGAGAATTCCCTTTAAAAATGTCAAGATTTCCCTCACATTTAAATACAGACTCCCAGGCATTACTCATGCCCCATTAAAAATTGCAACACATCCAGTGAGTCATTAGTTTAAAAATACATCTACAAACATACACTCTTTTAGGATAGAGATGTTTTTGTCTCAATAAATGTATATCATGACATGACCCAACTTTTGATTTTATCTTGTTCTACCTTACATCCCCAGAGAAAACTTGAGCACTGTCGTCTCTTGTTCAAACACCTGATTGAGGAAGGAGAGAACAAAAATGAAGAGTGACAAAACATACAGCATGTAAGAAATGCCAGCAAAAGCTACTTGGAAAGGAAGAGGAACTTTGAAAACATATTTACATGGTAGTAGACAAGATGAATGGAAAGAAAATTGTCTGAAATGAGACACAGTGCAGACATTCTCCACACACAGAGGGAATTTTAATGTTGTACCTTAAAGTAAGAAAATTTTAAATTGAGAAATGTCCTAATTTAAAGTAACCCAGGCCATGGTACTGGGCTTTATAATTTAATTTTCATTTCTTTGTACCAATCTGAAGCATAACATTAATCTCACATACGATGCTGCTCCATCCTCCTCCCATGGCATAGCTGGCAAACTCTGACATATTTTGGCAGAGCAGAAGAAGGTCCTTCTGCATTAGACACTTTGATCATACGGAAGCAGAAGAAAATAAGCTGCAGTCAAAGTGGAAGGTGCTTCACAAGTAATAATAATGTAAATTTAAAGAAAATTCAGAGCTGGTCACAAAGAAAGCTGATAAATAGTTTATTCATAAACTCTTGCATATTTAGAGGAGATAATAATATAAAGGCATTGTGCCTTCCCTTTGCATTACTGGGTCTGCTGTAGATAAACAGCATGGCTGAATGGAACCAGATTAATGATAATAATGACAGTTTTCTCATTTTCTTTGTAGTAGAGCCAACCTGAAAATGAGGAAAACCAACAAAATTGAACTATTTTTTTTGTTCTTCAGGCTCTTATAAAAATGTTTCATTTCTTTCATTTTCTTAATGCAGGGAGTCTCAGAAATTTGCTTCTGAATTTTTAGTGGTAAAAGTCCTCCTATTTTTGCTTAGCCCTACTTCCTTCTTTGTTTTCCTACTTCTTTCTCCATTTTTCCCTCCCTTACTAAAAGAGAGAAAAAAACCCATCAGAGGACAGATGTAAGGAAAACAATAAACCCAGTTAAAAAAAAAAGCACCAAACAAAATTAGTTTTCTTTCTTTCAATATTTAGCTTCTGCTGAGCACTTAGATTTGTCAAAAATGCTGCAAACATTTTCCATATTAAAGAGAATTTTCAAATAGATTATTTTATCGGTGTTTTTTGTTGGTTTTTTTTTTTTTTACACAGAATCACAACATGGGGAAGGTTGGAAGGGACCAATAGAGGTCATTTAGTCCAACCTCCTGCTCAGGCAGGTTATGCTAGAGCATATTACTCAGGATTATGTTCAGACAGCTTTTGAATATCTCCACAGAAGGAGACCCTACAACCTCTCTGGGCAACCTCTGCCAGTGTTCAGTCACCCTCACAGTAAAGTTCTCCCTCATGTTCAGTGGAACTTGCCACTACCCACTCGTTAATTTATATAATCATCGTTCTCTGATAGTTAAAATATAGTTTTAGGTTTTCTGCTATCAGAATTGGGTTTTGTGTTCCCACTCCAGCTGTATGACACGGAAAAAGAGAATAAACCCAAGGAATTAAGTGAGATTATGTGAAGACGAGGAGCAGTATTTCATCAGGACAGATGTATGTAGAATATACCATCAGAGAAACATATCCTGGAAGTGATCTCACGCTTTAAATCAACTTAAAGATTTTGATTATAAATTTCCTGCCACTCAGAAAGATAAATGTAGTATTTTCATCCTAAAACCAGGAAGGGCAGTGCATAGTACAACTATAACTGAGGTATCCTTGGTATCTTGCTTCTGATTTAATTTTATTCCCATTTCTAAAAGGAAAGAACAGGGTTTGGAAATATTTAGATATCATTTATATACTTAGATATGATTTTTCACCTGCACCAGTCTCATAAAGGGTCATATTCTGAATTTTACCCCAAATTGTAGCCTAGCCACACTGATAACAAGCTTTGCTCATTAGGCATTAGCAAGAGGCAGAAACATGCCACTGCCAGCACGGACTGAAGGGAAAGGTTTAGTTATGAAACACAAGCATATTGTGGCAAGTTTTCAGCTGGAAGTTGATTTGAAATCTTTGGTAATTATGCTTCTATTCAGTGCCACAGAAGGAGTTTCACATAGCAATAGATCTGTTTGTTTCAAAACGCAGTTGTTCAACATTGTCTGGATCAGCAAAACACATTTTTTGGTTTATAGACTCAGTGCCATAACATTCTGGGGTGCCCACGAGAACTGGGTTTCGTATCTGGATATCAAAGGTAGGTGATTAACGTGCTGAAGCTGCCCTGGCAGAGAGCTCCCCACTGACCACACACCTGAGCAGAGGCTATTTTTATATGAAGTGAGAAATTTGCTAAAGGGAGGTGCTAGTTTCTTCAGTAGCCCTCCTCACCTTGATTCTTCAGCAGGATGTACTTAATTTCTCTGTTGTGAGAATTTCTCTGTGTTTACCTCACCATTCATCTGCCTTTAGATAGGAAGAGAAATGAAATGGGACTAACTCAAAGGCCTGAGCTTCAGCCCTGAAGCCCCTTCTGCGTGGTCCTGTAGCTCTGCCATGTATGAGTAACACACCTTGCCCTAAAATCATGACAAAAATCTCTATGCCACCTCTTCTGTCTCCTCTCTGAGAGACAACTCTCTGGAGCTGTAAGAGTTTACACTGGGGAAGGTCTGTCCTCATCTATTTTTATTCACACGTATGAATCACACTTCCATGCACCACAGCTAGAAATAAAACAGTAGTCCACCTCAAAGCTTTAAATTACTTAGGGCTTAATTAAGAGGATGATAGAAGAGATATGAAATTTAAGATGCAGTCAAGTGGGTAAATGAATGTAGACACGAGCTCATGTGTCTGCTGTATACCTCAATCCGGTAGTTTCACACGGAACAAATTTCCAACCCTTTTCTCCCCCAAGACATAACACATTGTAACAACCATGATTACCATTATATGACAATTACACAATTTTGAAATTGCAGGGTTTAGAAACATGACTATCACATGTACGACAAAGAAAAATGGTATCTTGCTGCATGAGTTTATCTAATCCATGAATGAGCGTTGGATCTTGGCCCACTCCAGTTGCTTTGTGACGCTGCAGTTTTCAACCAGCTGCAGGGCTGGGGTAGGCAGGTCCTCGAGGATTCCCCTGCATCAGAGAGGAAGAAGAGTGGCTGGGCATTGATTCCTCCCAGCCTCTATGGAAAGGCCACTCCTTTGGGATAGGAATATGACACGAGTGCACTAAAACAAGAACATCAAGCTTCTTTAGAGATCCCCCTTTTCACTTTAAATGGTCCCTCAAAATGGGAAATGTCTCAGGAAGAAGACCAAAGCTCTCCTGTCTTATCCGTGAATCCATACCTATGAATCCCGCATACTCTTCATGCATTTGAGCATTCATCCACATGGAAACAAGAGGTGGAGTAAGGTTGCAAACAACTTCTCATCCCAGCCATTTCCTCTGGCACTTTTTTTAATAGGACTCCTTGTTACAATTGGGTTCTTCTGCAACAAATTTCCCCACTGCACTTGGTTGCTTGCAATAAATGCAGAGCTGGGCTAAAGTACAGCATATTACCCAGTTCCCTTGGTAGGACTTTGGTTCTGCCAAAGTGTTTACTCCGAAGCCCAGGTTACTTCAGCTGATGGAGTAATAGAGGGGAGATGCTTAGGAACAAGCTCTGACTCTTTGCCCTATCAGACACCTTCTAATAGAATATCAGACCAGTTTCTAGTTTCTCTTGGCAGTTCCCCTTCTGTCTCACCACTTACAACAACCTCTTCATACCACTTTAGATTTTAAAAGGCAATTCATCTGCCTGAAGGATAACGAGCAGAAAACCTAACAAACAGATCATCAAGGTCATTATTTCTTTTTAAGCTGCTATCCTTCTGTGGGTTTCCTACAGAGCCCTGACTTTCGCTTTCTATTGTGCAGAACAGAATTTAAGGACAAGACCATGGATCCAAGACCATGAAGGCTCCGTTGCTTTATACCCTAATACAACACTAGATTAAGAGATCCAAATGTTAGGCTTTAGTCCTGGTTTTTTGTCACTAATGACATGTGCTAAGGAGGGGAAGAGAATTTCTGAAGAGTGTATTAACGAAATACAGTTTTGATTGCAATTTGTTAACACATTTATCAAAATGGATGTTAAATAAAATAAACTCTACATTTGGCCAGAGAGCTGGACCTCACTGTAATCAAGAGCTAGAAAACAAGAATATTATGAATTGCTTCCCAGTGGCTAAGAAAGGGAATAAATCCAAAGTGCTTTTTAAGGGAGAAGAAATCAGACAGCTGTACTGTCTCACAGTTACAGTGTGTGGTTTAGAGCTACAATGACAAACCATCATTTTCAAGGGTGAACTCCCTGAATGGTGAATACGGGCTGAGCTACTGCATCTCTCAGGTGCACGCTGAGGAAACCTGGACTGCCGGGCTGGTCCATCAGCTGCTGTAGCTGCACCAGCAGGTCACTGCTAATTGCAGGGCTGCAGAGCGATGCTGCAGCTCCTCTCCTGCTGCTCAGAGCTGGGGGGCATTCCTTCCTTCCCTCTCCCTCATGGTGTTTCCCTTGGGGAGGGCTCCTTAGCTACTGGAGCAGTGCCCTTTTTCAGGAGAGAGAGAAGGGTGCTGGGAGCAGACGTGATGCTGCTCGGAGGGAGGGGAGTCACGACTTCCAGGAACTCGCACACCCGAGATAACACGGCGCTGAGCAGCAGGGCAGAAGGCAGGGTCTGCAGCCTCCAGCCCAACACTGCTCCCAGCACATCAAGGCACTTAGAGAAGAGAAGCAAAGGATCACCTCGGAACCATCCTCTGTGCCTCTAAAAGCTGCTTTCAGCCCATGCTTAGACCCAGAACCGACTTTTTGTCACATGCTGAGACTCATGCGTCGGAAAAGTGTGTAAGGGTGGAGTGGGGATCGTGCCTTAGCACATCTCTGAGCTCTCACCCTGAGAAGTGGCCGTGCCCGAGTGCCAGAGCCCATCACCACCTCCGAGCAGAAACGCTGCACGGCCATCACGGAGCAAACTGGCCAGCCAGGCTCACTTGCAGAGAGACCTGCTGTGGATAACACGAATAATTGCAGATGCAGTTTAAAAAGTTGACATTTTCTTATAAATGCACAGATTCAGAGTAGATGCTGTGCTCTCGGCTGCCGCAGACAAGCCTTCCCAAAGGCACTGGGCTGCCCTCACCAGGCACTGACTGCATGTGACCGCTGAAGAAACCAAACACAAATGTTGCAAGACCTTCCTAATCACACAGAGATGTGCATAACGACAGGCAATCACTGAAGGAGAGAGCACTGAGGGCAGCTGGACTACAGTTTTGGATGTAGGCTCCTAAATCCTGCATTGAATTCTGCCCCAGGTTTCAGGGGCAGCAGCTGCATTATGCATTTTCCTCAGAGTGTCAGCTCTCAAGCTTCTCAGAGCAGGGACATTTATCATCTACTGAACTGCTGGATTATTTATTATTGAGAAAAATCAAGGACTCTTAGTTATACATTAATTTAAAATATTAATATCAATCTATTTGTCAGTAAAACTCTCTAAATGGTTACGAAATATGTGTGGTGCAACAGATTTTACTTGGAGGAACACCAAACCATTCCTTAATACCTCTTTTGTTGGAATTCAGCTTTAAACCTTGTGACTAAGATGTGCTACGACTTTAACACCTCTCCAGTGGCTTGCTGCTTCTCTTTATTAAAAAGGATCCCAGCAGAGAATTTTTTCTTGCTATAGATCACTTTTGCCCCTCACAGTAGAAAATGTGTGCTCACACTAATTTCTATACAGCAGATTATTATTATTTTTTTGTGATGATCAGATCTGAACAACTTGTCCTGGCAGAATGATTTATGCACCTCATTTCAATAAGAATAGGCCTCCATTTGATTTTAAAGAAAAGACAGGATTTTTTTTTTTTAAACAACTGAAGTTAAAGAGGATTACGGAGACCTCTGGAAAAATAAAAGATGCAAACATTTTATTTATTTCCTTACATATGCCTAATAATATCATCAGCCCAACAACAACAGGTTTATTTTAAAGCCTAGAGGATTTTAACATAGTTGATATCATAGGCTTTTATTGGTAGGTATAGGCTAAAGCTGCTAGCTGGGGGGATTCAGGCAGATAGGAGGGGAACTGTGGATTTTATGGACTGATTGGGACACTAGAAGGAGAAATCAAGATGCCTGTCTGGGGTCAGGACAAGGCACCTTCATGGAGAGCCCTGTTCATCCTCTTGTGGCCTGGCCACACAAGGAGAATCACACTGGCACAAAACCATCACACAGCTGGACCAATAAATCCGCAATTGGGGTTGGTACCAGTGCACCTACTCCAGATGAGGGGGACAATCAATACCTTCCTTAACTACAGGGTTTATCATCCCTTTCTGAATCCTCCAAGGTTCTCATCCCCAAATTAAAATATTTAATTTCATACATTATCCTCTCCTTTTCAAACTAAAGTACTTTGTTGGCACACAGTGGGTCAGATGGAGATGAAAGGATGAATGGGAAGAGGACAGGCTGATTTCCATCTTCAGATTCAAGCCAGATCTCATCAGAGCAGCATAAAAAGCCCTCCAGAGCTAGCAGTGACAGCAAAGCATTTTGTTCTACTGATTTCCATATGTTTTTGGACCTTGAGAAGGTGAAGTGATAAGTGGGCATTGAGTTTCTAGTTTTCTTCCCATGTCTGCCCATGACACTTGGTATAATCTTTCTCAAGTTATTACATTTATCAGTTCCTCAGTTTTCTTATTTGTAAAATGGACATGGCAGAACTTCAATCCCTCACAAGGCTGTTGTAGAGTTCAATTCATTAAAATTTATAAGATGCATTCAAGTTTTTAGCCAAAAGTTACCGTATAAATTGTGAAGATTGTAACATCTGTTTCCCTACACAGCTGAATACAAACCAGAAGAAAAAAAAAAATCACATATACAGGTTTTCTTGTGCTTCCATAGCCATTTCCTACATTTTTCTTTGTGGCCCAAAGTTATAGGTGGGTATTCAAAGGTGGCACATCCTTTTTGAAGAAAGTGTGACTCCCCTTTGGGACCACCAAAAGAGAGCTGCCTCTGGACTGCGTGGATTTCTAGCTAACAGAAGTAACATGAACTCACTGAATGTAGGGTCAGATCTCCAAGCTTACTGCAAGACTTTGATAGAATACTACTGACAAAATTTGAAAATAAGACCAGGCACGGAAAAAATACAATTAAATTAAGCAAGATGTCCAAGAATTTTCCAAGTATTTTTACCCTGGATGAACAACAAGCGAGAGGGACACAATGCAGTTAATTTAAATATCACAGCTGATAGACAGATGTTCAGGCAGATTCCTGTACCAAGTGCCATAAAGCAGGAATAAACAAAGGTGGCTTTGTGAAGTAATACCAAAACCAAAACACTAGGGGACAAAAATGAATTTTTTTTTTTTTGGCAGGGGATGTTTGTTGTGTGTGTGAGGATTTTAACAGATCTTCAGTAACAGATCTTCAGGATGGCTGAATGGTTACTTGTATCATTGCAGTGCCAAGACTGCAATTTCATAATCTTCCTCAGATCTTATAATATGTCATGGATATGCAAAGTCAACTCCACCCATAAGATGAAAAATCTAGAGTTTAATGAGATAGCTGCTAAGGGATGGTTAGTTTCATTTGAAAATGACAAAAAGAACCTTCTGTTTCAATGTAGTCTTGGGCAGAAAGAAAAAATTAAAGAGATAATAATTGCTTGGCAAACCCCAAACATATGAATATCTGAACAATGAATTTACCTGCAGGCTGGTCAGAGGGATGAACTGCTTGGTCTAGCTAGGAAAGCTCGGTATCTAATGACCCTTACATTCCAGTATCATGACAAAAACCCCGGCCCCAAAACAGAGGAGACGTTGGATACAATCAGTAGCAAATTTAAGTTGGGATCAGAACTCTCAGGCTCTATTTTAAGCTCTTGACTTCTCCTAGGAATGCAATTTAACCTCCCAATGAAAGATTTTTCATAAGCACCTGAGGGATTCAGAAGTGCAACTCTCATTAATTTTTATTAGACTTGTGGAACCCTCACCCCCTGGGCACTTTGAAAATCTCCCTCCCTGTGTTTTTTAGTTGACTCCCCTGTTAAATAGGGATAATAATTACAACTGATCAACCTGTTTAAATAATACAGTTTTAATATCACTATTATTTTCATAGGTTATACTCAGCACTGAAATAAATGCATCACAATAAATAATGCAGAACTTTAACATCTGTTCTGGTTAGTAAATAATTCACAAGTCAATAATTAATTTTCTAGCTGTTCATTCATAATTCATAAATATTTTCCAAATATTCAGAATCTGAACATTTTTATCTGAACTATTATACGAACTTTTCCTTTTAATTATTACATACTCACAATTTGTGTCATTTAGTTGGGCATTTAATTAACACAGTATTATGTTCCTTATCCTGACTGAATGAGTGATATTTGTCAAAGGTTGGAAAGAAAGTCACTGTCAACATCGAATCATGAATATTCACTTTGCATGACTTTTCAGTGCCCACAAAAACTCACGATGCTTTGAGGACTCACCATCATTTTCATGAACAGAATGATTTATGGAGTCATCTCGGTGCAGTTACCTGTGCTACATACACTCGTACTATGAGACTTCATCAGCCAACTCTCCTACCTCCCAGTTGTTCCCTTAGCCAGTTCTCCAGTTTACTCCCAGTGCTTACCTACTTCAACTATTTAACATCTGCATGACAATTTGGAGCTTGAGAATCAAAATAGAGGTGGGCATTTTTTTTAAAACACTAACAGTTTTTACAGAAAAAAACAAACCTCTTTAAAATATTCATTTAATAATTCCCCAAGAACTTAAATGCCTTTTATACCCTGTCACATTAGGAAATGGGACGAAGCATCTTTGGCACATCAGACTGTGACTGTTTTAACAAAAAAAAAAAAGGACTCCAAAGCTCAACCACTGCTTTTTATTCTGCAAAACATACAGCGCTAAATATTGCAGATAATCATTACAATCAGCGTGCATTCGCAATGGAGCTTAGCAGCAAAAGACCTGAAAGACTGAGATTATCCAACCTGAGGCCCCTTCCCTGGCTGGTTAAATTGGGTAACCAGTTTCTGTAGGCTACTTGGGCTACGGAAAATAATGAGTCTGCCCTGGCTGTGGGCTGAAGTGTTTTGAGGAGACATATCTTGTTCTTTCTGCAGTGGCTCCACACAGGGCCAGAGCAGCTTTGCTCTTTAATCACTTCATGGAGAAACGGAGCCCTTAACTGCTGACTGAAGAAGTTCTTGCTGTTCCAAAAGCAGGACAAATAAATATCCACTTCTTACTTTCCCCTTGAAAGGGATCTCTGCATTCACCAAATGGTCCTGATTAGGCCCCTGAAATATTCTAGAATCAAAATGGATGGTTTTTGTCTGGTTCTCCAGAGGATGCAAACTGTGAAACTATTTTACATCTGGATTTAAATGCTTGCTCAGAATAACATTCTGCATGCAGCTCGTGCCTGTGTGGGTGCATGGATAAAGGTACAGGGGTTAAAAATGTGTCTGGAAGACAGGCTCAGGGCACAGCCTTCTGTCTGCAGCACCAGCGGCTGCACTCCTTTCACTAATTAGACCTTGATCAGATTAATCATGTATGCAGTCCTACTGAATGCAATGGGACTACTGCTGGGGACAAAAGTAAAAAGCAAGTTTAAGTGCTGCAGGTGGTTAGATCATCAATAACCGGAGCCAGAACCTTTCATATAGCAACTCAAGTAGGGAGAAGCTATCTTCTACCCAGCATTTCCATACCTATTACTTCACCAGAACCATTAGGATTGTTATACAGTGAATATCCCTGAAACAGCAAAGTATCATTATAATGGATTTTTTGTTAAGAGTTCATAGCATCCATAAGCCTATTCACACAGCAACGTGCAGCCACAAAGCTTTGAAGAATGAGGTTTAGAGAGTGGAAAAGTAGCACAAAGGTAATTCAATAAGATGTTGGTCTCACAAACAGTATCAAAAGACTAACTTTTACATAGATCGTGACATTTACTTTTAAAGCTAAGAAGATTTTTTCTTATTCATATTATTTTCATTAGGAAGCTACACTCGTTAACGGATTTTTTCCCACTTGGGCACAGATGAATGAGACAAAAAAGCCACATATTTAAAACATTAATATAATGGCCTGATACCCTGTAAATAAAGCTTTGTTGATTATCCATTTGCTTTAAGTGTCTCTTTTGTTAAGCCACCAGTTTTTAGGTCATCTCTGCAGTTTAATCCAAAGGAGCTGTAACAGGTACTGGCCCTTGAACACAAGCATCACCTACAGATGTAGGAAGCAGATGGCAGGTGTGCTCATTGTGCTCTGCCAGGAGGATCTTTGCTACTTTTAAAAGGATTCGGTGACACCCTGGATAGGGTCTACATTGTCATCCATGCTAAAATGAATTTTGAAATAACAAAAATACGCAGGGAGATGCCACTATAAAGGCTGTCAAAGGCACTGCTACAGTTTCCTTCTACTTTACCTTGTTCTAGCCATATGTATACTTGTTTAGCAAGGGATGCATATAGATCGGGGGGTGGAGTCCCTCTCCTATGAGAAAAGGCTGAGAGTTGGGGTTTTTAGCCTGGAGAATAGAAAGTTTTGGGAAGATCTTACTGTGGCCTTTCAGTACTTGAAGGGGGCATTTTAAAAAGATGAAAAAAGGGTCTAGTAATAGGAAAAGGGGTAACAGTTTTAAATTAAAAAGGTGTGGATTTAGACACAATATAAGAAAGAAATTATTTATGATGAGGGTGGTGACACACTGGAATGGGTTGCCCAGAGAAGCTGTGGGTGCCCCATCCCTGGAAGTGTTCAAGGTCAGGTCGGATGGGGCTTTGAGCAACCTGGTCTAATGGAAGGTGTCCCTCTGTGCCTGCCCGTGGCAGGAGGGTCGGAACTAGGTGATTTTAAAGATGCCTTCCAACCCAAATCAGCCCATGAATATATGATTTTATGATGTTGGCCCCTTCTAGCCCAACAATCATTTAATTACTCCACGTACAATGCAACAACTTCAACACAACAGCTTGAAAGAAAGCATCTGAGAACACGCTGCTGAGTTACAACAACTTCCAGGAGACCAGACATGTCCGTTTATTTCTCAAAGCATGGAAATTGAATCTGGTTGTCCCATGTCCTTGGTGATCTACCAGTCAGAAGATAAGGCATTGTTCATGGACAATGTCTCCAACTACTACTGTTTTCTTTTTCTTGAAATCTGTCTGGTGGATAAAAATCTACAAGTAGAATAAGCTTCAAGGTTTTAATTCCCATCTTGATCTCCTGATTTTCCGTGTTTCCTTAAAGATATGTGACTTAATCCTCTTTGGCTTCCTTAGGCAGTTCCTGGTCAGTTTTACGGTTCATCTACTGTATCTGCAAACCCTACTCTGAATGAGTAACCTGCATGGTGAATTCCTCACGTGTAGGCTTGGTTAATAAACTAGCTGTCATTGCTGAGAGTTTTTTAACTAATAACACATAGAAGAAAGTTACTTTCAGAAACAGTGCTTATGAATTGTGTCGCCATTATTCTGACCACATTGGTGAGAAATTAAATCTGCATTGTATCTAAAGGAATAATCTAAGTCACACAGAGGTAATTTACTCCAGCACCTAAAGTATAAGGAGTTTTGTGAACAACTGAGAGATGCTGGAAGGCAAACTTTGACAGAGAAGCCTATTTCAGGCAAATGTATAGGCAGGCTGATTGGGAGTGAAGGAATCCATGACAGTTTGCCCAACCTTTTCCTCTCGTTTCTGAAATAATGTGTGATTTGAAGTGAGAGCAAGTCAACATCTCATTATGTGCTGGGCCCTCCTCTCACAAGTCACATCAGCACGCAGATTCCCAAAGTGCTGATTCTCAAAGGTGCAGCAGACTTGTCCAAGCTGTTATGAGCATCAGGATGCATTTTATACAACATGCTATTGGAAATAACTTTACCCAAAATGTCAAATTTATCCTAAGCATATTTGGTGACAAGAGTTCCTAATAAATTGTAAGACTAGAGAAGCCTAAGGAAAAGGAGGCTTTTAAAGTCCTTTGTTGCAAAGGGACTAGCTTTTAAACAATTTTTTTTCTGAAGTTATGACATTTTGCCTTTGGATGATTTTCTCGGCAAATACTATGGACCGGTGTCAGAAGGGGAGGAGAAATAGAGCGACTGTACAATACTTTCTATTGTATGCATCACACAGTGCCTTTTGGTTCAGTAGACATAAACAGCTTTAAATTTCAAGGCTAATTCAAATTGGATTTTAGAAACACAAAGTCTTTAAAATATTTGCACCAAACTAAGGGATTATACTCTTATCTTATCCTTAGAGAAGCTTTTGAAAAATATATGGTATCTCAGATTTTAAATTAGGTCTTCAAAACCCTCTGGTCTGTAGCTGTGTCATCTGCTTGGTTGCCTATTGTCAAAAGGTAAAATGTATAGAGAAAAGGATTTGCATAAATTGCTATCACCTGCTGGCCATCCAGGTTAATGAAAGTGGGGGGAAAAACAAGGCAGGAAGCCTGTGAGCCTAATCTTTCTTGACTGTTTCTGTGCCAAAACAGATGAGCAAAATACTACTGTGGTGCTCTTCTTAACTTGCATTTACATCCTGCGCCTGGCCTTTCCTATTGCTATCACTGGAATCTTTATCTCCACCTACTGAAATCAGCCATCAGAGGGTGGAGGAACCTTTTGATTGCACAGGTGCTTTTAGCCCTGTGTTCCCCACAGGCACCAGAAAAGATGTAGTACAGGAAACTGTGGGAACAAGCTGTAGAGAAAATTCCTCTTAGTGGCTTGAGCAGAGCACACACAGCAATTGAACAGGCAGGCCAGAAACAACAACATGAACAAGAGGCACATTAGGGAAATGCTTGTACTCTTAAATTAGTTGAACACTTGGTAAAGACGGGTTAAAAGGGCAACCTATAGCACCCTGCAGCCACCTAAGGATTAATTAAAGAGGTGGCAAAGCCAAACTCTTTGCAGCAGTGGTAGATGACATGAGGACAGTGGTCACCAGCTGTGGCCTGGGAGATCAGGATAGCCCAAAAGAGGCTGTGGAATTTCCACCCTTGGTGTTTTCAAGACTTAGGAGGACCAAACCATGACTGACCTGAGAAGGTGTTGGCAGTAGCTGCAGTTTGAACTGGAGTTTGGCCTAGACCTGCTCATGTCCCTTCCAATCACCATTTCTGTGACCCCAAATAATGTTAAGTGAAAGTTAACATGGTGAACATAACTATTTACGCAAAAGATAATAAAAAGTAGAGCAATTGTGAAAGCAGTGATTTTGTTCTGAGAGATAAAGAATGGTTCTGACAAATTACTACAGCATAAGGAATTTTACCAGTCATGTCAAATGAATTGGTTTTTATAGTGTCTGTTCTTTCCTGTTTAGGCAATTCTCAAGAAACTACTATTAATATTCATGGGGATTTTATATTTACATCAGAAGAACAGATAACAAATAATAGCCAACACTCACCTACAGGTGAGTCTCATTTCAAAAGGAGTCTCCACACTGCACTCTATTGTCTAACACAGTTTGCCACGTATGACTTCCCAAAGTATACTCTTTTTTGGGGGGTGCAGCAGAAGAAAAGGAAAGTTGGCTTATTGCTGAGGATTTTTAAACAGCTGGTGAGAATGACCAAAGCATAGCCTGGAAATCTGAGAGAAAAAGTAACTGCACATGTGTCAGGCTATTCTGGTTTACGTGCTATTACAAACACATTACCACACACATTAAAACACATCTAACTAGGAATGATTATAAAAGTGAAGCCCTGGATTATGCCCTGTAAGATGATTTATACATGAAAAAGGTGTTTGAGGTACATCTGCATTATTGTTCACGGGCAGATGAACTGTGCTGTGCTGGGACTGCTGCTCGGTCTATCTCAGCTGCACCCAGCTCACTGCACAGGCCGTGCAATGCAACACTTGGAGTTCTTCCAGGGAAGTCTCTGATTGATCTGCAGGAGGCTTACACCTGGCTATATGAATGAGTACAAAAAGCAGTGCAAGGGATGCCCACAGAAGGTTAATCCATTCTCAAGTTGCTAAGTAACAGTACCTGGAGCTCAGGATCACTCATTACTTGACAGCTCATCCCCAAAGACTTTGACTTGTGTTTTTTTTGGCGGAAAACCACTATTTCTTGGTAGTCTATTCGGGCAGCATAGGTTGAGGGGGGAAAGAGAAAGCCCTGAGTTGATTTAGATTGGTGGAGAATCTGACTTGTCTCACAATGGTGAAGTTTGAATTAGCATCTCTGTAAAAACTCCCTAGTCATGAGAAAGTGCAGTGACTTCTGGACTGGTATATGCTAATATACCAAATGTTACTCACTCTGGCTACAATAGCACTGTCTTTTTAGAATGCAGAAAAATTCATTAGAAGGCAGGTGAAGTAAATTTGATTTTGTCAAGCTATCACGTGAGCACAGTATTATATACAGAATGGAGCACACTTATGTTTTGCATATCCTAAGTACATAATTTCTGTTTGCTGGAGGTTCTTTCCTGTCTGCCAGGGATTTTTCCTCCACCTTTTTAAAGAAATAATCAATCAAGTCCCCTCCCAGCACACAGGTAAATAAGCATGTACCAGCAACCGGATTAAGGTCAGAAACATAACCAATGTTCTGTAAATACCCAAGATTAAAAAATGTATTTTTATGATTTCTGTTAGAAATCTCTCCGATATTTGAATGCTGTGACATTTGAACAATAATAATCTTTTGGGCTCTCACTGACATGTGCATTTTTGTCAGCAAATACTGTAATACATGGCTTTCAGATTCAAAATAAAGTTTTAGCAAACCTTTACATAAATTAAGAAGGAGACCAAAGCCAAAGGATCTACATTTTGTTTCACAGCTGCCATTCTAATACTAGTGAGTAATGATTTACGAAATAGAACATTAGCTAAAACTTATTTGATGTAAACAAAAAGGCTATTTCAAAAGCATTAAAAAACAATATAAAAGACATCAATTCATGTAAAACACAATGAACACGCAATTCCTTGTAGTGAAAAACATATTTTACAGGACTTCGGCAGACAGCGTGTGTGTAACTGAAATAAAAAATCAATATAATTTGTTGTATAATTTAGACATAGCTTTGTCCTCTTCTACTCAAATTAATATATGGGTTAGCAATTTATATGCCAAGTCTCAGTTCTCAGGGATTAGAAACAGCTGAGATATACTGCAACGTTGAGGTTTATGATGTGAAAACGCTGACAGAATCAAATAAAACGGCACTGCTGCTACGTCAGGTTGGAAACCTGATCCATGAACTATTGCTGGTTGGGTGTAAATGCCTGAATCCCCAGCTACAGTCTAAAGGGTTCATGTTTGCCCAGAGGATGCTGCCTAGCCTATATCTCTTTGTTTACAACACTCTTCAAAGTGATATTGTACAGTAAGTGAGCTTCAAATCGGCTGCTTGTGGAAATATGCTGTAGTGGATCACCAGCACAAGGCTTGCATGACAGCTGAGCCTGCTTAACACCTTAAAGAAGGGATTAACAGATGTATTTTCTCAAGCACTGTGAGTGAGCCTCTTCCTTCTCCTATCCTCCTGTCTCTGGGTTTGCAGCACTGTGGTCTCTGCCCTGCTCTGATACCCCAGTGCCCAGCACACCTGGCTACTGCAACCAGCTTTCCAATTCAAAAGCATCCCAATGGAAAAGGACATCCTTTCTAAATATATTTTTTTGCTGCGGCCTTACCCTGAAGCTGAAATGCCTAGATTATGCAGCAGCTCACAGCTAGACCTCAGGCTAATCCCTCTGGATGAGGGGATGTTGTGGCTTTCACCCTGTAAAGCTTTTTGTCAAAGTCATTTTACAGTGCAGCATGTCCCTCTCACTGAGGAGCTCTTCTCACGAGTCCTGGCCATCCTGGGCAGTTATAAAGGCAAACACAGCCTCAGTCACTGCCTTTGATCCCCACAGAGACCATTATGTTTTACTGGTTCCTCAGAACATGGCTAAACAGGGTTCGTGGTGCCTTGGGAGTATAAAGATGCATTTTTCGTCCAAGGTACATCTCCGGTCTGCTTTCTACAATACTTCTCCAAAGTACAAAAAAAAGTAGCAAAATAAAAACAAAATAGCAGGAAGTAGACTCCAAGTGCTGTACTAAGCAAGAAATTCCCCAAGGTGTGAGGTAATTGTAGCACCTAGCTGTCATGGTAACAGGCACGACTGCAATTAATACAAAGTGCACTATATGTGGAAGATGGTAGGCACAACCTCCACGAGCCTGTTTGTTTATAGCTACTGCAACCTTCCCGCTTATCCTTCCTGAAAACTTTCCTGATGCATCTCGGCCGGGCATCACATTTCCTTCAGGGATTTCAAACCTTTGTGCAAAGCTGCTGCCAGCCGTTCATAAACAGAATGATGCTTAATAACAGAACGATAAAAATTTTCTCTGCCCTGAGGAATAACACCAAACACTAATAATTTGGAGAACTGAGCCTTCGGTTTTCCATAATGTGTGCTCTTGAATACCAGGAACTAATCTAATACTGCGTAAACCTCCTTTCAGCGCTCGGCTCGGCAGCCATCACATCAGCATGGCTCTCTAGCCAATGTCATGCTGCCCTGGAACTGCGAAAATCAATGAAGGTTAAAATCACACACGTGAAGGCATTGTGTTGATCTGCGCTGCCATTAATTTAAACCATTTGGGGAGGCTAAAAAAGCAACCCAATTATTTTCTATTTGCAATTCTAGTGTAGGGCTAATACACAGAGCAATACCTAGTACATAAGGAAATGTAAACCTGTCAGTTTGCTGCTAAGTGACCCAGCTTATACAGATGTAATTAGAAAGTTATTAAACCAGAGTCCCTTTAGCCATGGCTTCAGCTGAACAGCTCTGCTACTAATACTATCCATTAAATTGCATCCATTTATAGCTGGAGCACTATCACTTTTAATAGCACTACTCCTAACAATCAACCAGCATATGCTACTTTAAGCATTAATCCTTGCATGCCATTGACTACTGATAAACACAATATACATTAAAATTAAAAGAACCACAGTTGCACTACCCTTGCAGGTTGTGCTTAGGAGGTACTCCCTCTCTTTGAGGTGTGCAGGTGCCAAGGACCAGACCTGATCTCTCCTGGTCAGAGCGGGAGAGGCCAGAGGGGCTGTATGGTGTCCCTGGCTGTGGAAGCTCGCCTGGGGTGATGGCCCACCCGGGCACAGGACTGTGCTGTGTCACCTGCAAGTGAGCTGCCGAGCACCTTGCCAGTTTGGTGGTACCACTGAGGCCTTTCTATGATGCCTTCACGCCTCCTTTAAAGAGTCTGTGACCAAGAGAAGGTGAAGTTTAGCAGAAATCAGAGAGGTAAAACTTACATCGAGGTGCAGCTAATTCTTTTTCTGGGAGAATTTTTGCCCCATACCCATCCTTTCTGAGAACAGCCCATGAGAGCACAGAGGAACCTGATTCCAAGTGCTAGTTAAACGTGGGGATTTGCGGCATGTAATCAGATACCAGGTCTCCTCTGTCTAGTCCTTGAGAAAGGTTGAACATTCTCATTCCACTGAGCCCTCTGGACATTTCTAAAATCCACACCTCTATACAGGTCTGTACAAGAGTTCATTAGATTCACAGAAAAAAAATCTTCAAAATAGGTACAATTAGAATGCAAATAAAGGCCTGTGGCAAGAAGACAAATTTCCTCTTTTTGAGCTGACCTTTTCTATTTCCATCCATACTGACTGATCTGTATTAGCATGAGAAACGGTACAATTTCAGTTGCAGCACTTTTTGAAATCAGGTATTTTCCGAACTCCCTGCTCTATCAGTGGGTAGGTACATTTACTAGAGATTGAATCTAGAAGCATCCAGGCTTCTGAGGTTGTACTGCGTGAAATAGTTTAATTAGGTAATGGTACATCAGTATTTTTAGGAGAACTTTCATTTATTACATGGAAGTGATCATAAAAGTTGAATGAGTTCTGGAAATAACTTGTTCTTTTCTGAGACTATTCAAAACCTCATCTTTATTTTTAGATTTAAAATCTGTCTTAATTTTAAACTGTATAAATACAGTGTACTTAGAACACATATAATTAGAAAGGAGAAATCTAGATTGCTCTAGATCAGGAGCAGTAAAATTTTCCTTAAGCCTGGTAGTGGCACTGAGTGCGGTTTAGCAATGGAGACAAAATATTTCTTTATTATAAAATGACTCGCTTCTCAAATTCTTTCAGGTATGTCATCTGTCAGCTGGGTCTGCTGGATCTAACCTCAATTCTACAGACACCAAGACTAACAGAAATGAAGGACTTCTCACCCTTCAATAGCCTCTGCGTAGTCTTTTCTCTCAATCTTCTCTCCTGCACAGGGTGTGATATTGAACTCTAAGCCCAAAGGTTACATCAAGGGACAGTACCCACAGGTCCAATGCATTGAGAGTCCTGCACTTCCCGCGCATCTGTGGGACTTCTTTCACTTTGCTAGAGACTGTGGGAATTGTGTTTCTGAGCAGGGAGCTTTCTATATGGATTCCATCTGAAAGCTTCCTCATTTTGAACAAGGCATCTTTAAAATGAAAGCATTCGGCTCCTATACCCCAAAAGTATGAAACACTAAGGGGCAAAAAGAGAGCCTGGGTTTCATGCATTTCTAAGAAAGACCCTGAGTTCCAGCAGGCAGAGCTACCTGGTATTAGACAGTGGAAGATCTTAGAAGTAACAAATCAAAGAAGTTATGCAGTGCTAAAATACTAATAACTGCACCAGAACCACAGGCTTTGAAGCACTAAGGAGTATATGTGCACTTCTCCATCAGAAACACGTGTGTACTGAAAATATTAATGTGGAAAGAATCAGTACAGGCAAACCTCAGCGTACTGGAGTAGTCTGTCTTTAACAGTGGAGAGCAACAATCCTTAATCACAGGTGAGCAACCTTAATGGCCCTGATCTTTGAAATCACAGAAAACTACAGCACAGAGCACAATATGGCATGATTTTAGATAAGCTGCATAAAATTCTTGCACTGTTGACTCACCAGTACATGCTCTAGATGAGGCACGTATCACAAAAGAAAATTTTCCTAGGAGAAAAGTCTCTTTTTCAATTTTTATTTGTTGAACAGTGACTGTATCAGCACTGAAGACGCTACGTTTCCTGCTGAATTAGATGTTTTATGGTTCCTCATTATAACAGTTGACTACATTTATCTATATCTTTTATAAGTAAAGGGCACAAAGGGTCCTATCCAAAGAGAACTCCTGAGCCTGCATATCACCCCATTATAATCCATATAACCAGGTCTGACCCAGTGTGGCAGCTTGCTGATACATTGCCGTAACAACTACATATACACATTGTAATACGGTTCAGGCCATTACCAATAAAAGTCAGTTTTTGGCCTCTGACATTTATACAAGCCATAAATATCCAGAAATAAGAAAGCTAGATCCTGCTTTCCTACTTCTTGTCTTTGTAACGATGCAGTTTTTTTCAAACTTGTTAGCAACCCTGTGTCCAAGAGCTGTTCAGCCCTATGCAGTCATTGTGCACATTTCTATTTGCCTAAATAAATGCAAAACTTTCACTGAAGCTCTTTAACAACGATTTTTCCCTCTGTGCTTTTGACACCTCAGTTATATTCTCTCTAGACTGTAAAATGAAAAATCTTAGATGCTCTGACAAATAGTCCAGTTTTGATGTTTGTATTGTGACGTGCTTCCCTCCCAGGAATCATTTAGAGTATAAAGCCAAAGCTGGTAGACCAGACCAAAATTCTTTTTTTTATACACTGCAGCTAAGCCATTTCAAAATAAAAAATAAATGTAAAACAAAAATACATTTTCTTAAATTTTGCAAAGTAGAAACACACGACTTCTTTTAAAAAACCCAAATGTCCTCTTTACCAGGCACACTTGGACATATTCTGGTTTACATCGACTTCAGCCACTTCAACTGTCTTCTACCAGGCATCCATGAAAATTTTAAATACTTCCATTTGGCCTTGGCACAGCAGCTCCTAGATGAACTTGGATGGTTTAATACCTTTACCAAAACATCTTATGTCACTTGTTTCAGATAAAACCTGTGTAAACAGAGAGAAGCCTCATGCTACACTCGAACTGTCCAATCTCAGCAGTCTGATCTCAGCACCAAAACCCACTCAAATGTGCCTGATTTCTGATTTAAAGAGCTGGTGGGACCACACAACTCATCTAACTTTAGACATGGGGTAATGAGCGCTTGGAGAACTATGCCTATTTTAACACTTAAATACAAGCCTTGCTGCCCAACCTGATTGCCACAGTTACAAATGTGGGCTTGTAGCTGTCAATCCCACTGACCAGGCCTGAAAAAGACACAGCCCTAAAGTCAAAATTGCACTCCAGATCAATGGGGACTTGACTTAAGCCTGAAGACTGTGTGTAGGGATGGTGAGCAACAACCTATAGCCCATCTGGGGCTGACCCATCTTCCCAGGTGGTCAGTCATTCCACCAAGTTAGGCAGGGTGCATGCCACTCAAGCAAAATCCTAAGACAAACACAAAACAAGTATCCACGTGAAAATCGCCCTAAGAATTGTGTCCTGCTTTGAAACCTGAAAAGGCCTTGGCTGCCAGCTTCAGACCCTAACACATTTTTCCTGCACTGCCAGCATTTGGTCCCAGACCCCCTCCTATCTTGCTGGTATCTGAACTCCTCACCTCATACCACACTCCTGCCTTGCCCTTGACTCTTTCACGAGTTCTCAATTCCTTGGTCTTGTTTGTCAAGACTTGTCTTTCACTCTGATTCAGCTGAGTTCAGCCAACTCAGGCAGGACCACCCGTGCCCCAGTCAACACAAACTGAATCAGACAACAGCTTGATTTCCACCAAGTTTGAGAGAGCCCTGACTACTGTAAACATATAATAAAAGAAACTTGCTGAGACCGGGAGTCTTTACACTCTGCTCAGTGGCTTTCTTTTTTTAAAATTGAATGTAACATGATGAATTTTGGGAATGGCACATCTGCTCTCCTCCACAATTTCAAGGGGAATGTTGGAGGTGAGTTGAAGGGAGAAAAAAAATGTATCAAAGGCTATTAAACACAAAGATATCATCTCTGATGCAGGAAGTCCTTGGACCACAAATCATTGGAAGATGGGGAAATACATCAGCAAAGTGTCACTGGCCCTACTCCATCCTGCTGTTGCCTGCAGTTGGACACAGACTTCCATGGTCCAAGAAAGATGTTTTTATGTGCTCAGGTAGCCAGGGGGCAAATCATCATAATAAAATCAATATAATCAACTGCATGTTTTGCTGGAGTGGGGTTGGGGTGTGTGTGGGGGAAGAAATTGGGAGAACTGAAGGTGGGAGTCCTACCATCTGCTTCATAGAACCACTGCTTCAGGTACGTGGCCTGAATGCCAAAGAACTCATTGATGGCACCAGTAGACATCTTCCAGAACAGCACTATCCCTGTGTGGGGGTCTCCCCACACAGTTTAAGGTAGAGCCTTTTCCAATGACTGCCTCCTAGCCAGAGAGAAGATGGTGGTGGTGGGAAGAGGGGGTAACCCCGAGCACTCTGTCAGAGGGAAGGCAACAGGGATCTACAGAGTCCACTGAATTAAATGAAGGGGGCAGAAAAGGAGACAAATTGGAACAACACCCCCATCCCTGCCAACAGAATACATGTCTTTGGTTAGAGGCACCACAGAGCAAACAGCGTCCCAGGCACAGGGGGAAAGCTGAACTTTTAAGGCCTCTGTTAGCAGAGAAGACCTGAAAGAACTGACCTGGGCCATGAGTTTGGATGGCAGATGCCCCAACAGAGAGGAGACTCCTGATGGAGGTTATATGCAGGGTATATATCCCTACTGTCAGATATCACTCCTTGAAGCCCCCCTAACAGGGGTTGCAGAGTTAAATAACATGTGGAAACTTGCTAAAAGGCTAGAGAAGATTGCTCCATTTCTGAACAACCTGCAAAATACAGGGCTGGACTGTGCACTGAGGGAGCAGTGGAGCCTGTTTCAGCTTGTCACAAAGAAGGACGGGATCAGTCAGCATTTGAGCTGGGGATAGCACAAACCCCGAGCCCTAACACTGTTGTTTCTGAAAGCAGATGTGTTTCTTTTATGCCCCGAATGTGCTTGCTCCTCATCTCAGACCCCAAGTGCCGAGGAAAGGAGGGTGCCACCAGGCCCAGACGCGTGGGCAGGAGGTGCCTGAGGCAGGTGCGGAGACACCGCAGCGCGGGCGGCTGACACGTACCATAGCCCGGAGCTGCCTGGGGATAACCTGAGCATCTGGCAAGTCTATCTGCTGCAATGTTCTACACCATTTGTCCAAGATATTCTCTTCTCTCCCTCTGTGTGACTCTGTGCAGTGACCTGGTGGACCCCCAGGAAGAGTCCAGCTCCAATGCAATTAGCACGAACATCAGAAAACGTCTCCCTGCCGCACAACTCCATACAGCCAGGGCACAGCTTGAACATGTTTATTCTGTGCAAAGCTTACGAAGAATTTGCATTAGAAAACAGAGACAAATGGAAATTTTGGCTTTCACTGCTGTTTTTAAAGGAAGTGCCACCCAAAGAGCTATTTACCTATTATCTAGATTCTGTTGTTGATAGCGCTAGCTTTGCAATATGAATTTTTAAAATTTATTTAAAGCAATATTAGGAAATGCATTTTACACCATGTAATTATATTAATAAAGAAATTTGTTTGATGTTAAATATTTATTCTTCCCTCCCTGTAATCATACTTTTGATGCTGCATACATTTAAAATGAAAAAAATGCAATTTCAAATGTCTTCAACCTAGTTTTATGATTATTTGTCAATCACAATCTATTAAAACCTTTAGGTTCTGAGTGGAAGGTTTGGGTTTTGGTGTTTTTGTTTCTTGGTGTTTTGTTTGGTTTTTTTAATGATCTGTTTTGCTTTGGTTGGCACAGTGAAAAAAGTAATTTGGGTTTAGCATGTAGAATTTAACTAAGCTTTATTTATTTTATTGTCAAAAGTAATAATAGGGAGTAATTTACGTACTTTGAAGATGTGCATTTAGTGATCTTTGAAGCATAATCCCATTAAGATTAATAATGAATTACATCTGAGAAAGACTATGTCCCTTAATGCTAATGTCTTTTGCAAGGTGGATAAATCACTCAATTTAGCAGCAAAGACAAATGTGCTGAGGAGCTGTAGTTGCACTGGTTTATTGGATGCTGGGAGGGTCAAATTTTGGGTTTTGTTAGTTTGTTTTGTTTTGTTTTTGTGTAGTAGTGACTCATAATCGTTGAAAGCAATGAGGTGCATCCGGCACAGCATCACCAGCCGGGCAAGGGAGGGATTGTCCCGCTCTGCTCTGCACTGGGGTGGCCTCACCTCCAGCCCTGGGGGCAGTCTTGGGCACCTCAATGTAAGACGGATATAAAGGTGTTTGAGATCACCCAAAGGAGAGCCATGAAGATGCTGAAGGATCTAAAGGGGAAGCCATGTGAGGAGTAGCTGAGATGTCTTGGCTTGTTCAGCCTGGAGAAGAGGGGACTGAGGGGAGACCTCACTGCAGTCTTCAGCTTCCTCATGAGGAGAAGCAGAGGGGCAGGCACTGATCTCTTCTCTGTGACAAACAGTAACAGAACCTGAGGGAATGGCCTGAAGCTGTGTCAGGGGAGATTTAGGTCAGATACAAGAAAAAAGTTTTTCACCCAGAGAGTGGTCGGGCACCGGAACAGGCTCCCCAGGGAAGTGGTCACAGCTCCTTGACAGAGCTCAAGGAGCGTTTGGACAATGCTCTCACATTGGCACACAGTGTGACTCTGGGGTTATCCTGTGCAGGGCCAGGATTTGGACTGGATGATCCCTGTTGGTCCTTTCCAACTCAGGAAATTCTGTGACTCTGCGATTTGCATAAAGCCATTCCCAGAGATGACCACCTCCCTTGAATAATCACCATCCACGTCCCATGACTGCAAACCTCACTGGAAGAGTTCCACCACTACCAAAGGTTTCCCAGCAGGTCTTGGTCATGGTGTGCACAGAAAGCTCAAAGCAGCCAAGATGGGCTGAAGAGCTACACGATGAAGAGAATGTAGCAGCCCTAGTTCTAATTTGGCTCAATAAACTGTGCTCCTAAGCAACCCATGGGGTCTTTCACAGACACCAGCATCTAGGATACCAACTTTAACCTTCACTCAGAGGTGCTGCAGTGCCACAGAGGAGAGAGATTCTGCTTCTTTGCCAGGAATAGCAGCATTTTTTGTAACATGCAATAGCTATGAAGTAAAAGGTAGATCGATGATAAGGGTGATTTAGCTCTTTTGAGAGCAAGAGGAATGCACCCAAGGACTGAAACAGAGCCCGCAAAGGAAAGCCCTATGTTATGGCTCACACAAGCCTGAGGAAGAAGCCATTTCCCTTTGGCATCCTTTCTGGCCCACCAGGTAGCAGAGACCTGGTGGGACAGCTCTCCATTCCCACTCAGGGTGGATAAACATCACTGGCAGGACACCAGGCAGGAGCTCCTCCTGTGCCCTGCCACTACATTTGTGTCAGTCAGCTAAGTCTTCATCCTGTTTAATTTATAAGAGCTAAAGAGATCACATTACACACTGGTACAACCACAAAATCAGTGCTGCTTTGCCCAGCAAATAATGGTATATGTCGCTTCTGATTACAATTGGTTCAAGGGGGCAACAAACCTCACAGTACGTGCAGCCTTCAAAGCACCTATTAAAAATACATTTTTATGTTGTAATTGCTTACTAAAAAAGATGCATCGATTTCTTTCCCTCACATCTGAGAAGCAATTGCACAGACGTATTCAGAAGAATGCACATAATACACTTGAAAAACTAAGCGTGAAAAATCAGTTTAGATTTCACTGAGTGTGAATTTGGGGAGAAAAATTATCCCTCCACCTTCTCACTACTAATGCAGTGGGGTTTATTTTTGAATGAAGGCAATATGAGCTTAAATTAAATGTCAAATATAATTTAACATTAAAGCATGAAGTGGCTGAGCATGTGCGTGTCAAAGCTAGCAGCTCTTCTGAGTGGTTAATTGCTATCTACAAAATAATAACCTATAAAAAGATCTCTCATTTTCAGTAGTGAGGCTTAAATTTACTGTACTGGAATAATTCTAACAAAATAGAGCTTAGAAGCCTTTTTCGTCACCCATGCCACATGAAGACACACAATGACAAATAAAAACATCTGCAATCTGGTTGCCTACTTCTCCGGGAGATGTCTAGACTCCTTTTATAATCAGCAATGAGAAATAGACACTTCTAGGCTGTAGTTCATCTTGTCCTAAACTAGATATCTAAAATAGGCCAGAAGAATCACATCTGAAAAATGCCCGTTTCTCTCCACTGCCTGTAAAGGGAGCCAGCAGTGATTAATTCAGAGGTAGAAAGCTACAAGGCAATGTGTAGTTTTGATTATTTTCTGCCAACATGATCAACTGACCAATTCTACAATTACATTTTTTTTTTTCCACTGACAACTGATAGGTAACTATTATTAGTGTTAGAAAGCGACTATTTCATGCAACATGCTGCCCACTTTAGAAAGTAGTGAAATCCTTGCCAAAAGAAACTCCCAGTCTGAGACTTTAGCTCTGGGGCAGGACTCCAGAAAGACATTACAACAGCCAAAACAGCTAAAACTGAGCTAAACAGTCCCAAGGGACCTAACCTTCCGTGCAGTTGCTTAATTCTAGCTACACAAACAGTCCCATGGGGCAGATATAAATGACTTTTTAAATGAATTGTTGGCTACCAGTGGGCAGAGTTCTGTGTGCTGTAGTACAATGGACTGGCTGGAAACCACCACTAAACCAGCTGAATTCTACTTGAAGGAAGGGGCAGTTGCAGTAGGGAAGAAAAATCAGAGGGGAACACATGCTTTTTATATTGGTATACTCCCTTCTCAAGGTTAAGTTATGAAGTAAGTTTCCCTTTTTTTTTTTTTGTTTGTTTGTTTGGTGGTATTCCTAAATATGTAAAAGTAAATAATACAGAAAATCTGACTCAAATGCATTAGGAACAGCTAGACAAAATCCTGAGGTGTGAAGTTAACAGCAAAGCTGTCACTGACTTCAATTGATTCACAACTTCAATCCTGCAGTGCTTAGAATAACTAAAAATCTAAGATTTTTTACAGAATATGAAATAACTATATGTCATTGTAATGCCTCTATGCAACTATTTCTGCAAGAAGGAGGAAGAAATTTGCAATAAGGAAAACAAGAAATGATTTTTGTAAAGGCGTTATCACTGGGGTCAATGAATATGAGAACAAGAAACCATAATTTTCATCATTATTTCTTGCTTGTTTCCAAAGTGTTATATCCACCAATACAGAAGTTTTGATATAAAAGTTGACAAGGGTCATGCAAGTTACATGATGGAGAGTGTTGGAAAGTTACATTAAAAAAAATCTGAACACTAAATCTGAACACTAAATACACCTTAAGTAGTAAGAATTACTAAACAATCATAAAACACTGAGTTAGGCTTCTGAATGCTAGACGTAATAAGGAGTGAGTAATATGGATGAAAGAAATGGAGGGTAAGCAGGAATCACAGGGGAATGAGTACACAATTCCCGTCCAAGACTCTACCAAAACAGATGCCTCGAAGTGCCACGGCACTGCTTTTTTACTTTATGATTAAAAACTTTGAAACCTAAGCAAGGTCTCATTGAGAATTACTGCGTTGTTTGCTCTCCAATGTCCAAAGTCAGCACAGACAGCGGGCAGGAGCCCAGCACGGGACAAGGCCAAGGCAGCTCGTGCCCTGGTGCCACAGCCACACTCTGCTCAGCCATTGCCAAATGTGCAAATCTGCGGGAGGCTTTTACACAGTGCCACGAGCCCCGGGCACGGCGCTGACATCCTCCACCGCTGCCAGCTTGGCCACTGCTCGCCCTCCCCGCGGGCGGTCGGGTGCCAGCCACGAGCTCCTCCCGCCCGCCGGGCCTGGGCTCAGGGGCTGCCACATTGGCAGCGGTGCCTCAGGGCAGCCCTGACCCGCCCTGCCTGCAGCAGCGGGAGCGCAGGCCCTGGTCGGCCAAAGCAACGGGGGCTGCGTGTAGCTAGGGAGGCACAGCAGCCCTGGGGTGAGTCCTCGTCCCTGTGATCTCTGGCTGATAAAGACACCGAGGACCAGAGCATTGTTTCCAGCCCTGGCACAATCCTCCTCTGCTGCCATCCCTCCTCTTGACATATGAACAAGCACAGAGGGACTCAGGGTTATTTTGTGCTCCCAGCTAAGGCCTAAGTTGGTGAAGGGCCTGGAGGGGAAGCCGTATGAAGAGTGGCTGAGGTCACTTGGTCTCTTCAGCCTGGAAGAGACTGAAGGGAGACCTCATTGCAGTTACAACTTCCTCATGAGGGGAAGAGGAGGGACGAACACTGATCTCTGTGGTGGCCAGTGACAAGACCCAAGCCTGAAGGTGTGTCGGGGAGGTTTAGGTTGGATATTAGAAAAAAGCTCTAGAACCAGAGAATGGCTGGGCTCTGGAACAGGCTCCCCAGGGAAGTGGTCACAGCACCAAGCCTGACAGAGCACAAGAAGCGTTTGGACAGTGCTCTTGGGCATGTGATGTGACTCTTGGGGACAGTCCTGTGCAGGGCCAGAGTTGGACTCAATGACTCTTGTGGGTCACTTCTAACTCAGTTTATTCTGTGATTCTTTGTATTCATGATTTCCAGTTTGATGACTGCGAGGAGCTTGCTGATGTGTCTCCTCCTCCACCTGTAGCTTGTGTTAAGCTGTTTATAACCTCAGTGCCTTTCCTACACTGTGACTTCTGCCAACCCTCTGCTGTATGGGCTCACAAAGGGACATAAGGACTATCTGCCCTGGTAATAGGCACAGAAAGCAGAAGGCTGTGATAATCATATCTTCCTCATTGCAGAGATATCTTGTATTTTGATACCTTTTGCCAGCATAAAACAGGAAAAAACAAAGACAGACTGGCACTTCACTGGATAGAAAAACCACCTACTCCGTTTACTGAAAAAGGCAGCGTAACATCTAGGAGATGCTTTACTCTGTGGAGTGACTTGCATTGAACTTGCATTTCAAGAAGAACAAGAACATCCCTTTGCAGTGACTCAATGATTACACGGTGAGAACAGAATGTGGGTCAGAAGAAAAGGCCTGTGTGGAAACAATGGCAGTAAAACTCTGGCAGGGCAAATGTTACTTAACCTGGCATAAGGTCTGCTGACAGCAGTTAGGCCGGGATTATTGTCTATTTAACTGTTAGCAATTTGGAACTGGTGCAGTGTGATGTAATCACTAATTTATGTCATCTGGTTGCTCCTTTTTAGCTTTGGTTCTTAGGCTACTCTACAGACCTAGAGATCCCTACACCTGCTACCTGAAATCTGGTAAGCTGCTCCCATCAGTGCCATGATGCTTCATCAACATAATTCACCTGAAACTCCGTCTTCTGTATACTCGAGGTCATAATGAATGTTTTAAAATAAGAAGTAATTACTTTGCCCCACAAAAGAGGATCTGAACACCTTACTGGTCATCACATTAAAAATCTACCTGCAGTATTTGTTGTATGGTCTCCTAGTCTTCCGCAAGTTAAACGCCATCATAAATAATTAAGAACTTTGAAACCTCAAGATTTGCTGATTTAACAGAAAAGATGTGTTGTAGCAGATGAACTTCAGCACATTTTGCTGAGGTGGTTTAGATGTTCCTGCTCTCAGTTGTTTTTTCCATCTTTCTGCCAAAGTTACTGCCCCTGGACAGAAGGACAAACTAAAACCTGGGCCCATATCTCAGACAGCCCCTTCAAAATGCTGAGATATCAGTCTGCAAAGGGACATCCTTGAAGTACAGGTGTCCAGTCTTTTTCTGTTGACCTTGACACAGGGCAGAGTTGAAATAAATATCTCCATCAAAAGCCTTAATGACAAAATATATAACCCCAAAAATATATAAAAACTACCTCAGTTTTCTCACCCACTTGTTCTCAATGAATTCAAGTCACAGCCTTGTATCTCTACAACTGTCCTGTCTCTGCTAGCTGCTAATTTTAGCCAGGGTACTCCATTATAGGGCAAGATGAAAAGCAAGTTATGAAAGGATGTGAGGCACAGCTTTCCTAAACCTTTTATATTTTCGAGTTCCTCACTCAGCTCCCAAATACCTTTTCTAGTTCTCTCACAATTCTAGCATACAGAATGGAAACACAAAGTGCCAAACAGATGCAGCTATTTGTAAGAAAAAGCCAAAACCTTCTGTCCTCTCTCAGTGATCTCTGACTTTCAGAATCTTGCCTTAACATTCATCAAATATTCCCTTTGTCTGCTGTCATCCCTCTTAAATACATAAAGAGCTCATTCATGAATGTATAAACTTTTGTCAGTCTCTAAAGTAAATGGAGTTTTCTTTTAAAATGCTTTAAATCAAACTCACTCAGTGCATGGTGCTCTGTACTGTTATCCTCCTTTCTTCAGAGACTGTTTCTGCTTTTGATCCTTTATTCTTGACTTCTCCCTAGCACTGATTTCTCTGTCAATTTGGGAGATGTGCCCTGTGTTAATTTTAGGCAGAGTATTTTGATGTTTTTCCTGTCTCACTTTTTAAAAAATTCTCTCTTAAAACTGGTGCTGATAAAGGTTAAAGATACTCAAGGATAATGTAATTGAGACTTTTGTTCTCCCCCGCATCAGCACCCCACTATATGAAGAAACAGCCAAGTAAATGTTGAAGGACCAGAGATTCCATTTGAGATGCATCAGGCTCTGCACCTGCACAGGTAACAAACTTTGGTTCATCCCACTACAGTATTACAGCCCAAACTCACAAAGGACCAAAGACCACAGCCCAGGAAAAAGTTCCTCTTCAGGAAGCAGCACTCAATTTCTAAATTTCCTACTTGAACCGATTGCATGCTGAGGGAAATATGATCTTGCCTTGCTAAGCCATTTCTGCCGTGCTGTGCGAGGAGACCACCACTTCGGACTCAGGAGTCATGCCATCTCTTCCCAAAAAACACTCAATATTCTTTGGACAGTGCTTCGTGTAATACCTTTCTCTAATGGTTAAATCATCTTTATTCTTCCAGTGAGACGACTGGCAACAAAGCAGCAGACACTGAGTCAACTTTAGGACAGAACATAGCTGAAAGAGCAAAGAAATCTTTCTTCGGTGTATGTGCGTGTATGTGTGTATGTGTGTGTGTGTGTATATATATATACACACACACACATTTATTTTTGTATAAACTTTTGTATTACACTCACTTGCAGAGATAGAGACGTCTCTGTTAAGAAGCAATGGAGAACTCTGAGATAGAGTAATTGGAAACGTGTCCTTCTGCAGCTCCTATTCACTGCTGGTGTTCAGCAATAAAAAGAGAATTGCAACCATGAATCACAAACACTACTGTGCTGTCTTAATACCGCCTTTCAAGAACTGAAAAGACAAATACCACTTAGTCAAGGAGAAACCCTCATATATCTGATACACCTCCAAATGCTCTGTGATTAATCTTTTTTCTTAAAACCAAACAAAACCAAACAAACAGTGATTGAACAAAAAAATCCCACATCCGACAATCTAGATTTCTAAAGCTTTGATGGAATGAGGCCACTGGTGAGCAACAGTAGAACTTTACATAGAAAAAAACCCCAAACACTTTACTAAAGCTATCAAAAGAGCTATTCTTTTAGGTAGTTTTGGAGTAAATAAAACAACACTTACTCCTTTAAGTGATTTGTTTGCATTAAATGATTCATTTGCATTTATTTGTCTAATCCCAGAGAGGTTATTGTGCTGCAGCATACTCACACATTCAATTGGGCTATTCTTTAAAGCCAAGTGGTGTGGCTTCTAAAGTGGGAGTGTGGATGCTGGATTGCAGCAGAGTTGGAATCCACTACATGAACTGAAAGAGTTGGCTATTCTGTATTGTCCGTATCACGCTTGCTTGTTGAAAGAACATCAACCTTTCCACAGTGGGAAGCGGGTGGCCTGGGGAGCACGAGGGATTCCTGAGGTGCCGCGTGGGCCTTTGGGAATCCCTGTGAGATATGCTTGCAAAAGCTCTGGTGGCTGCCTCTGTTCTCGCTGTGAGCGCCTTTTGAACAGCTTCCACAAGCCTCTTCAGGATTATGGTCTCATAGCGCTTAACTGGAAGGCAGAGAGAGTTTGTAGTGCAGATCCTTCCACAGCGTCATGAACACTCCTCGTGCTTCAAGGTGGGATGGGAAGGTTTGGATTAGGCTGGCTGCCACTGCCACTTTTGCCTACATGCTCTTGCTGTTTCTCTTGCCCCATCGCCGGCCCTCATCTGGATCAGGGAGCTGAACTAAGAGACTACAAAGAATATGAAGTCAGCAGATTTTTGTCCATTTAGCATCCTGGACTGGTTCACCATGATTGATCATGGGTTTAATGTAAGAAAGAAAATAGATGCAGATATCTGGGATAGGTCAGAAGAAAGGTTTTACAATGGTTTAACTATATTCTTAAACCATACCCTCTGTCTGTCTGTCTGTCTGTCTGTCTATCTATCTATCTATCTATCTATCTATCCATCCTCCCCCCTGTGCCAGGATTTAGGAGCTGTGGTTGAAAAAGACACTTACATAAGTGCTAATGCAATCTGAATAAATGGTGGCATTTAGGCAGGGGCAATGTGGGGGTGAGACAGCCATTACATAACGTAATTGGAGATTTATCCACCAAAGCTTTACACTTGGAGTGGGACAAACTGGATGTCCCAGAAACCAGCAGTTAAACAAACACTGAATTTGTAAACCCATTCAGAATTTGTAAAAAGTATTGTTGTTTTATTACTGTTATTTATCTTGATCGTGTTTGTTCTGCTCAGAAGAAATAAAACACAGGCGCTCTTTGCCTTAATTGCTGGGCCTATTCTTTAGTAAACAATGAAAAGTGATTAGAGATGTTTTTTGGCATGCACAGTCCAAAACCACCTAGTGAGAGTTCAAAGAACAAAGCAAATGCTTATTGAAAGAAATTACTCAGCTAACTAAACTTGTATATTTTCAAGTCAGACATTTTTTCGGCATCTTTACTCCATTTATCAATGCACAATTACTGTCACTATTGTGTTGTGTCATTAGGCGTAAGGTTACAAGTGCCAGTCGGAATAAAAAAATTGCAGTAATGTTGGCATAATTTTTCATTATCATCTTCATTAACCACAGCTAGTGGGAGTAAGAGTTTATCCTTGCTGTTGTCATTGTCATGACAACGCTTCCAAAGCTTGTCTGCCGAGAGTTCACCAGATACAAAAAACTGAATGTCCTCATTATTCCACTTCTCACACTCTCACCCATGCCAAGGGTGATCCGAGATGCACAGGGCCCTTGATTTATCCCCTGTGATTTCTCTTGACAGCCTGGTATGGTGTCTCAGCTTAAGGCAATCGGTCTGATTTCACAGTTTAATTACTGCTAATCTGAAGGAGCGTGGCCAATGCTAATGAGCCAGCAGCAATCAAAGCAGTAATGGCTAAACTCACCCTGTTTCATTCTTCTTTTTTTTTATTAAAATACCCCTGCCCTGAAATAAGCAAGTAATTTCCTTCTCTGCACAACTGCAGTGGAAGAACAGATGAGCTTCATGTACAATTTGGTGTTATTTCAGAAGCAGACCATAAGATTTCTTTATATTTTGCACTTAAACCTCTGCTTAATGTTAGTTTCCAAACAGCTTTGAGTCAAGAAAAGAATCAATAATTAGAAAAGACTCATTAGCGGATCACTAGCTCAACTGCAGAATATCCATGCTGGCACACTAGGGCCAAATTTTGGGATGGAGGTCTCCCTGATTTTTGCAGCTGGGCATCACTGAATTATGCAGCAAATAAAAATATCCACAATGGCACTGCAAAAGAGAACCTAGAATATTCAGAAAGGGCTTTATTGGAACAGGAATTAATTACAAAACTGTATAACAATCTACCCTGCAAAATGACCCGTGCCTTCGGGTAACACCATCCAATAGCAGCAACTTGCACATTCTCCCTTTTCTTGAGCTTCTCTCCTATTGCTGAAATAGATAAAGAAAAGCATGGAAAAAATCCTCAGAACTGATTTTTGTCAATCATGCCAGTCAAATAGGTGGAATAACTGTAGGAAAATAAAAAAAAATTGGGCTTTGTATCTGCTTTTCCATACATCCATCAGCTGCATTACAAATCTCTTCAGAAATTTTTCTTGGTCTTTTTCTTCCTCAGTAGAACCTCGATTTAAAATATTTACCAAATTTCACTGTGACAATTTGATTAACATACAAAACCTTCCACTCTTTAATGATTCTTCAAACAGAAAGTAACTTATTAGAAGCAAGGGCCCCGACACCAGTGTAAATCCTGGCTACTTCAGCCACCTTTGTACAGATATTCCATGTTTACTCTGGTGACCCGTATGCAGACTTACTCTTAGGAATTAAGAAGAAAATCTGTGTTTTGGTGCTACTGTGTGTGATTTATGATACATAAATAGAAGGTTAGGCAATATTTTGCTTGTTAAATGACATGGGAGGAAGATGTACAGAGAAATCCTCCATAAAGAAAAGGGTTTAGAGCAAATTTTGAAGAATATGAACTGCTTGGTTTGTGCTTGTCTCGTGCTTGTCTCAAGCTTATCTGCCATTACTTCAAATTTGGTGTTGCTCAGTTAACCTGAAGGAAAATAGTTTTTTCACAATTTTGTGGCGCCTAGGAATACCTGACCAGTGCGAAAAATCACATCTTCTTTGCAGAAAAAGGTGTTTAATAAAACAATAAATATTAGGATGTATGGTTTGCTTTTTACAGCAGCATCATTTAAATGTGTAATATAGCAAGACAGTGGCCCTTTGTAAGATTAAGTATATTATAAATAATTTTATCTCAACCATTCATTAAAAAGCTGTTCCATCAATGATTGTTTCACATTCACAATGTTGTATTTTAAAATACAAAAGTCCAGATTGTAATGCTACAGAGATCTGTTATTTGGCACTATTTAAAAAACTACTTAACTTCTTTTTTCCCTTTTTTTTTGACTCTGTCTCAGTACAAGGAAAATAATGCTATGGGTACTCACAAAATATGGCTATTTCCATAAGATATATGAGAGAAAGAGAGTGTCACAAGAGGAGAACATCATTCTAATAATATTTTGTACTTCATCATAGCACTGTCAGAAGATGCCAATGGAGACTCTAAGTCATTTTAAAGAACCACTTCATTTACAGGGAAGGAGTTCACTCCTAATTAAGTTGGAAAGCCTCCAGGGCTTTCTCCAGCCTTTGCAATTCTGATTTCCTTGGAGAACTCTTGGTAAATCTAAGAGATCCAGAGATTTCAGTGTGATTAAGACCCTATTGACACAGACATTAAAATGGCACTAGTCAAACTATGCCATAAGCCTTACACAAAAAAAAAACCCCAACCTATCCACAACAGCACAGATAAACTGAACTAGAAGTCTGTTGGAATGACAATAACACACCATAACTATGAGGAACAAGTGGTAAAAAGGAAAAGAAGGAAAAAAAATCTAGGTTCAAATCACTTGTCTCTCTCAGTACAGCTCCTCGATACTCATCTGCTTTACATGGCTGAGGAACTGAGAAACCTTGATGTAAAGTAAAAAAAAGAAAAAAAAAAAGCTAGGAGCAAAATTCAAACCTTGTATGAAAGAGTTACAATTCTCTTATCTTCTCACTTGGAGTGGTTCTATATGGCATGAATTTAATCAGGTGCCACCAAACTGATGTTGGACAGCTACATGAAAGATCTGAAGCCCTGTAAATAAAACTGACATTTCCATAAGGCTAAATTCTCTGGTCTGGTTCACTGACAAACTCCCCAAATCGATCAGTACAACAGGCAGAAGAGAAGAAAGGTGGCACAGTACTTATTATGATTTTAATAATAACAATAATAATAATATACAACTATAAGACGAGAATCAAATAAACTGATTTCCACTTACACCCCTATTACCTCATTCTGAACTAAACTGATTATGTCTAACATAGCAGCGGACTGTCCACATATATCCACCCTGACACAGAAGGCAAGGAAATATGCATTCTTATTTGTAGTTTGTCCTTTTTTATTGAATATCCTTCAGAAGGTCTAGGTTGATAAGAAGTTGTCAGTCAAGAGTAAGTAGCAAACACAGGGACTTGGGCAAAATTGAGGCCTTGTAAATTTGGGTCAAAGAGTGCAAGCTGCACTGAAAAGAAGTAATTTTATGTCATTCTGAATAATGGAAAGTACCACAGCCATTGAATTATCCTTCTCTTCCCATAAATGGGAATTACTAGCAGAAGTGGAAAGCCTTTTTGTTACAAAAGTGATAGAAGCATCAAGTTAGAGATGTCATTAACAAATGTAGGGTATTTTAGTGAAGTGTGGTGTGATGGACCCTGTGACAAAGGAAACACAATGATGAGAAAAGACTTCTAAAAAATGATGCAGGGACACATTAGTCACACGGAGGCAATGAAAACCGGAGAACAGACTGTCAAGAAATCTCAGTTGATTTCCTTCCAGATGTTGTGAATTAGGAGGTCAGCCGTTTCAGTCAGTCGTGGACTGGCATCCTGGTACTCTCCCCCAAAAAGGAACTGCTCAGATAATAATCTACCATAGAGGCCAGACCCAGAGCTGCTGAGACTGCACTTCTTGCACAGTTAGAACTGGCTCAATTTTTAAGTTACAATAAAGCAACTGTCTTCTATTATTCTAAAATAATGTTACTGCTGAGGTTTTTTTATTGCAAGACAGGAGTGAGACTGCAGTATCAGGTCACTGCTGTGGAAAAGAAGGGATCTGAGGAATCGCACAGAAGAGTCGGGAGAGGGGGCATTTGAAGTGAACACAAAGGGAGAAAACCAAAATGAATAAAATTGGAGTGATCTTCAAACAGAAACAAACGTCAGAGGCAAAGGAAAATAAAAGAAAGCAAACTTGGTTTGTTTAGCCACCAAGACTAATTCCCCTTCCTGTTAGAAAAGACCTTCATAGATCAAAGTATTAGAGTGCTCTGAATTTCACTTGGGCTACCAGTGATATCCTGATTAGATTTGTATTTAAACAGAATTCTCATACATTTCAATTATCAGAATCATTGGAGCCAAGTGCTCTTTCAAGTTAGACCTAAATTATCCATTCTCTAACAGAAAGTGAAAAGGCATACAATATTGATACCCAACATTGTTCTGCAGAGCCATATATACTTTTAGCAGTCATGAGCATAAAGAGAAACATTCTGTATTCATACAGTTCCACTGGCAAACTTAACACTACAGCAAACAAAAGCAAGCTCATTCTTAGCCATTAATTTTTTTAATATCCAAAGGCTAGGCTTTCATCCTAGTCTTCAAAATTTTTCTTCGGAATAATTCCTCCTGTGTGCCCAAAATGATAAAAGAAAATAATTAAAAGATACTACAAAAGGTACTGATTTTCATATATTTGGGCTAGACGCCTTCTAAAAACAAGTGCCCTTGAGTGCGTGCCATTTGAGGGGTAAAACCAGATGTACCCCAAACCAGGGGTCTCTTCAAACAATGATGTGTGGTCTAGGGAGTTGCACACTTCCATATTCCTAGCAGTGAACAGGAATCTAAATATCTATTGATACGGCCCTGAAAGATAAACATATTCACTGCTACCGAGAAACACCTTAATAGCACCCAAACAAAACAAAGAGAAATGAAAGGTATCTCTATAACAGGTCTGGGCATAAATGGGAATTGTAGCTGTTACTTAAATGCACATGGACATATTTAAGGTGAAAACATTCATTATTCACTCAAAACTCATCAAACTGAATTTTGTAAATACATGCTTTTCTGACTTAACACCTACATTTTGACTCTAGGATTTTAAAATTACAAAGATTTTTTTTTTGTTTTTTGCAAGGTAGTTCCATATTGTCTCAACTTTTACTTGCTGCTGGTCAGCAGACCCTAGGGGTCATGCTGTTACTGTGTCTTCTGCTGTCTGTAAAATTATGAAGAGCATGCAGGATAATAGGGAGAATTCATCAACACAGTTTTTCAGCGCCTAATCTTCCAGATTATACCATCCTCTTACCTTCCAGAATTTTACTGCTCAAAGATGACTCTGAATCACAGTACAGTGAGACAAATTTCATCAGTGCTTGATGCTATCGTGGACCTTTGACCGCTCTGTGGCTGCTCCCATCCTCCCTGCTCTGCTGCTGAAAGCGGCCTCTTCGCACTCGCTGTGTTTTCTCACAAATTCCTTCCACAGTATCTGCACAAGATCCTACTTCTATTCCCAGACACTTCCCTTATTATAGCAATTTTCTCTAAAGGATGATGCTGTCTACCTCATCTGCAAGACACAGTAGAAGGCAAAGATGCTTAAAAATGTCACGGTTATCCAGATATACCCTTCACACGTATCTCCTGCTCCCTGCCATCTCTAAGTCCCAGTTTCTGTGTGGTACTACATGCAGTCACCTGGGACAGAGATCAGCTATTTCCCCATCTCACAAGATGTATCTTTGAAACCCTAATCATAATAACGCACTATAATAACAATTTAATACCAAAGACTGTTTGCAACTTTTCCCTTATCCTAATGAAATTACAAGTGAAACAAATCTACTCTAACATCTCTAACACCACACCACCAAGATATCTGAATTATGGTTTTCTCTTGTTTGATAGTTTAAATAATTTTAGAAAAACATTAGGTGAAATGTTAGGTGCACACCTGCTGTTTCTACTGAGTACTTTGTCCGGAAGGTAGGATAACCCTACTCACAATTCACTGTTCTCTTGCACAGAAAAATAAACAGAAATTATAGTGTGAATTTGCCGGTCAGGTTCAGGTCTTATTTCAAGTAGGTAAAATGTCTGGGCTGGAAAATTCAGATGGAATTCATATGTACAGTGTGTCCTCTTGGGATCTTATAGGGTGTAAACGTCCATTACCCAGTTCTACCTCACCAGGTGAAATTCCGGAGTCAGAACCTCACTTTGCTTCTCATCAGTGAGAAGGAAAAACATCATAGGACCTTCCATTGCTCGACAGAAACGAGGTAATCATAATTATCTGTAGTAACAGCTCTAAATGGATGTACAAAACTTTTGTAGAGTTGGAACTGTGGCACAAACAAGCTCAGATGCAAACTGTTTTGTATTATCCAGAGCCTTTGTGCACAGCACTTTCCCTTTTTAACCCTTCTGTACCAAACAGCAGCTCTTTAAAAGGATGCCAGCAGTTTCCCTGCCATTTTTGTGGCAATGTTTAGCATTCACAGAGTCACGTTTCGAGGTGTCAGTAGCTGCAGCTGTCCTTATTTGTGTGGTCCCAAAAATCAGGTTTGAATAAGACTTCTACTCATATGCCCTGGTGAGTCTGTCAGCCTGCAGCCCCCAAATTTAGCAGATGGCCACGTTTAGCCAGTGAGCCACGGGAATGACAAAGAGCAGGAACCCTCTCTCCTTACACCATTCAGAAGGCACTGAAGCACAATTCTGAGTAGGAGCTCCAGGGTATTTATATATACAAAGGGGAGATTAAAAAACCATCATTCTTAATTCTAAACTGTTTAATCACTTCGGTTGAGATGATGAGCTAAGTCAGGCCATTCTACCTGCCCCTACTATTTAGTTGTCTCACATGACAGCCCATGTCATCCCCTACAATAATCTCTGCAGGACAGAAAGAAAACCAAATGCACACCTTCCATTTCAAATTATTTTTAGTAAGTTGTGTGAGTCATCTTTGTCAATATAACCCAGAGGATAATGAAAGCCTTCAGAAAAGCTAACGCAGGTTACTCTTTCCATCAGACCATTAAGCATGTCTAGAATTCTTTAAATCATGCTCTGTCATTTTTCTGGTAAATGTTGTTAAGATTTGTAGCCATGTTCCTCAAATAAGAAGAGATCTGATTTTTCTTATATATGTTACTTGCAATCAGGAAAAACAAAAAATGTGCATGAGCAATCTTTGGGCTCCCTGTTTGGTGTCTTCATTTGATTCAGTACATAGCAAGAAATGCAACATATATGTTTTGAAATAGCTTAATTGCTACCAAGGACTTATTTTTGTATTATCTTGTATTTGCTCTTTCCCAGCTATGCTAAAACAACAGCAGTGGATGGTAGCAGGCAGTGTCATAAATATTTTATACTGTATGTATAAAATAATATGTATTAATATCTCTACTTCTCTCCCTTAAAATCTTCTTTAGCAGTAAAAGAGGCAATGTCATCCTAGCTGGACATCAAATAACTCATCAGTGCAATGAAGGCAGTCTGCTTCTCTCTTGTTTAAGACCATCTTCTGACTCAGACAATCTCATCTTGTTGGTTTACACTTAATTTACCTCATTATCTTTTCAAGCATAAAAAGATGATAACTTCTTTGCTACTTAAATAGAGACTCTGGACATAAACAAAAACTCCCCACAGACAAAAAAAAAAATCTCCTGGTTAAGAGTTTTTTAGTCTGTCTTTGCCTGTGAAAACCACAAAAAACCCCACACTGTAAGGATATTTCTCCTTTCTCCTCTGCCTTAGGCCAAAGGCACCTGGGCTACTGAACAAGTAAATTTTCCCTCACCGATGACCAATTTTAGAGTTGTACCCCGTCGTGGTTGTTACTTGAGCCAGTTTAACTGCTTTTTAGCTCTTGCCTGAGGATATGCCTGTTCCTNCTACTTAAATAGAGACTCTGGACATAAACAAAAACTCCCCACAGACAAAAAAAAAAAAATCTCCTGGTTAAGAGTTTTTTAGTCTGTCTTTGCCTGTGAAAACCACAAAAAAACCCACACTGTAAGGATATTTCTCCTTTCTCCTCTGCCTTAGGCCAAAGGCACCTGGGCTACTGAACAAGTAAATTTTCCCTCACCGATGACCAATTTTAGAGTTGTACCCCGTCGTGGTTGTTACTTGAGCCAGTTTAACTGCTTTTTAGCTCTTGCCTGAGGATATGCCTGTTCCTGCCTCCAGTCCTCTTCCAAGAATCCTCGCCTTCACATAAAGAAAGCAAGGGAGTGTGATGGACAAAAAAAAAAAAGACCAAAACAGCTGTCTGGGAAGCCAGAAAGATGGGGAAAAGGAGAACAAGTTTGTGTTTCTTGAGGTTTGCCAGCAGAGCACACACTGAACCAGGGTAAGATGGGAACTTCTTCTCTTCAGAATGATATTAAAGGTACTAAAATAATAGTAATACAGTTTTCCAGGCTTGAGTCTCAATGGTCCATTTTCATGAAAGAAAGCATGTAAAATATCCAGAGAACTGAAGGAAGCTGAAAAATGGATTTTTTTACTAATCTGTCCTCATTTAGCCCGAAGCTGCCAGATGATGGTCCCCTAAGATAAACTTCTAGTTTCTGTCAGTTAAAGATTTTGTGTTTTCCTGAGCTGGAAGTTGTACCCAGACCATTGCATTTAACAACCTTTGCTGCATCTTTCTGTCTTGAATTTGTCCAACCTTTTCTTAAAGCTCTTTAAACATGTGATATCCAAAACATCCCGTACCAACTAAATCCTCAATTTATTTTGCATTAGGAATTAAAAGTGCTTTCCTGCTGCCTAGCAATTTCATGGTTTCCCTACTTCTTATTCTGTGGTAGCAGGGGATGATCAACTTCTTTCTGCATCCTCTAGATCATTTATAATCTTGTACATCCCTTTACATCTTTGCTGTTCACACCATTATGCACATCATGAGACTCCCTTTTCCACAGGATGAAGAGATTTGGTGCATTCTGTCTCTGCCTGTACAGAAGCTGCTCAATTCCCCTGTTCAGGCTGGCACCTTCTCTGCAGCTCTTCCAGTTCCATCACATCCAGCTGGAGACGGGGTAACAAAAGCTGCACGTAGCTTATGGAGCACAGGAACATCACAAGTTAGAGCTGGAAGGTATTTTCTTTTTTGTTCCTTTTCCGGTAACTCCTTTTTGTTTGATGAAGTTGCATTTTTACAAGCTTCTGGGCTGCGTGCCAGCATGATGTGAGATGACTTGATGTTTTTAGTGTTATTCTTCTAAACTCTGACTTCTCAGCAGTCATGTGTCCTGTGGGATAGCTTCCCGGGAAAGAAACGAATTGGCCATGACTGAAGTGTCACTGCTACCTGTGTACCAGCCACCTCTGCTATAGATATCATCTCAAAGCAAGTGTTGCTGCTCTGGAAAGGTCCCTGTGGGAGAAGGCAGGTCCACACCATGGCTGAGCAGCTGCATTAGACACCACAGTATTCTAATGTAATTAGAAAACAGCTGGGAAGGAACAGTCAATTGTTTTTTGGCAGTCACGGCCAATTTTGCACCAATGCAAATGATGAATCAAATCCTGCAAGTTTACAATATCTGCTGAGAGCATAATGGCAGAAGCCACGCTAATGATTTTAAATCTTGTTTATGCCATTTTTGGCTGATGGAGTAGTCCCCTGTCCCCCAGAAGCCTCCAGTGTGAAGGAATTCCCATACACTGCACCATAACACCTCTTGGGCAGGGGAGAGGAGAGCCAATCAGTAGGGTATGGGAATCAGGCAGCCACCTTTCAGCCACAGACTAAACATAGTTCTTCCTTTCGGGAGCAAAATCCGTGCTGCCGAGCCACGCATTACTCAGCCTCAGCAAATAAACATAAAATTTTCAGGAGAGAATAACACAAAGTACCCCATGACTACCAGGCTGCTCCTGCCTGACTATCCAGCCCAGTCCACCCACCACATAGCAATGCATCAGAAATATTCATCCAGGAGAACAGTGTTATTCCTTTAAACATGTTCCTGTACCAGTTCTTTTAACAAATATCCAGCTTTCTTAAGGCTATCAAATACAGCCTGTAAACTATCATCTGCTCCTAAAATGTGTGCAGCTTTACTGTCTCAATGATAATGATAATCTCTAGGGACACATTCTCTTGAGGGCCCCCACATGATCTTTCAAAATTATTGCACGTGTCAGCTGGGATTGAAAATGTTTCATAGGAGGGTAACTGCTAAAAACATATTTTTGCCTTTGTAGCAGTTCCTGTTAACATGAACAAATGGAATCCACTTAGCGATGTTTGCATAAGTGCAAACTTCGAGATAAAGATGTTAGAAACAACATCTCAAAATGGCCCTTTGCCCTTCTTGTTCTGGCCCAAAAATAGCTGCATGTAAGTCTTGACAAGGCAGTACTTTTGGCCAGATAGTCAATAATTTTAATAGAATTAGCATGGGACAGAAATGCCATCCAAAAACGGATTCATGTTTAATCTGGTAATCTGATCCCATATGGCACTTTAAAGAGTGGGAGGAATTAGTGTTTGCTGCTTAAAGAAATTACCCAGAAAATGACTGCTGAAGACAGACCAAATAGTACCTCATCAGCATTCAGTGTGAAAAAGGCAAACAACACAGGAACAAGAGAAGTTAAAAGGTGAGCCAGCAAAGAAAGCCAAAATTTGTTCCTGCGTGGCTGGGAAAGGGATAACAATCAGATGATAAAGGCAATCTCACAAAGTACTGGATATAAATAAAGAGGAATTAAAATATATTGCACAGGAGGGTAGAAGGCAGCTTCAAAGCCAAAGCTAACAATAAGCCAAGCTCCATCCCTAAATGCCGGTTCACCTTCTCTACAGCTCCGAGAAGGTGTTAAGAATGCACAGTTTTGTCCCATAGTTTTCCCAAATCGTCCTAATAAGGGAAGCAAAGGTCTGGGGCCCAAGGATCATAACGACAAACTTGGTTCTGACACTCCACTGTGCTTCATGTCACAGTTTCAGGACACATTTCTGGGAGGCAAAACAGGCCAATGTGGCTCTTTCTGCCTTTGTCCCTCAGTCCTGCAGATGTTTGTCTGTGTGACCTTGTGGCGAACTACATTGAGAAACTGAACTTACAACTAATCCTGTTAAAGAACTACAAGAAAGGACTCAGCATAGTTTTAATATAGCTGAGGTCAACCAGTTCATCTATAGCCCTGCAAAAAGTGGCAATGGCACAACCGAGGAGCCACCCCTGGAGTGAACAGTTGGAGCTAAATGGAATAAACAGATGGAGTTGAAGAGGAGAAAAGCGGGAACAGCTCACGCTGCCTTTGATGCCAAGAGCGACGTCCGCAGAAACACAGCCTCAGAGCTCCCAGTTTGTGCTGTCTCTGGAAGTGTGTTAATATCTGCATAAACACAGTAAATACGGCCTTTGTGCTAAAAAAGAATTGTAATGGCCAGAGAGAATAAAAATAGCTGAGGGATGAAATGTGACGAACATCCAAAACACTTCAGATTCGGGCAGGCAGCGCAATAATGTCATTACAGTTCTTCGTCTGTCAGGAGGCTCAGCTAGCCTGACCTGCCCCATGTTGGCAAACCTCCTCTCGTGACATCGACCTTTCACTTGGCCCATCCCCAAAAATCCTATGAGATATGAGGAGCCCTTCTCTTTTACTGAAATTATGGAAACTGAAAGGCACCAAAACAATGGCTAGTAAAGTTGCAGCTAAACCAGCGCACGGTTTGTGGCTTGCAAATGTGTTTGGTGTTTCTATACCTTGACAGAGACATGTAGCATAGGTTAAAAACCAAAGAAAAGCTATTTTCACCCTTCACACCTCTCTGGAAAAGAAAGCATTTAGCAGAACAAAAAGGCTGTTGTAAAATGAAATAAGATGTGACTGTTCCCATACGAGGATTACACAAAATACAGCCCTAAAGAATTATTCTGTTGCTTACTTCTGGGGTAAGAATACAGGATTTATCTGTAAAACCAGCTCAGACCAGGGCAGTGCAGTGGCTAATGAAACCCATGCCAATATATGTCCAAATCCTTTCCTTTGTGTCACCAGTTCAAGCACACCAATTTGTGACAGAGCTACGAAATGAAAAATCACAGCCCAGTGCACAGAGATAATATAGACAATAACTAAGCTTTTGCTGCGTGCTTATGTACACATGCAACACCCAGCATTCAGCTCAGGCAGAGCTTGGCTGGCTCACCAAAGCCAACAGCCCTGAGATAAAGAGTCCAAATTTAGGGGCAGAAAAAAAATAAAATCTCTTAGGTGCAACCCACAAATACAAAACCCCACAATACTTTTCAGCCTTTATCCTGTGGTTCTGAACAGGCACAGGCTCTGGGTTGTGCACCAGTGTCAGGATTTGTGCTATGGTATTACATCCTCAATGGATATAATTTTCCATTTTTATATATATATATTCTCTCTTTAGATAATATTTTCTTTATATATATTTTCTCTCTCTTTATTTTATAAAAATAACTTGCAGAGTAAAACATTTTTTGTTTTGTTTAGGTGGCCATTGAGGCAGAGGAAAGGCAGTATCCCTTTTTCTCTAAAAAAATTACTAATTCTTGAGTGAGATTCCCTAAAATTAAATATAATTTAAGTGTCCATAGCAACTTAAGTGTCTTCACTTAATCACCTGGGTTTTCACAGCCCATGGCTAGTCTGGGTGTCAGAGCAGCAGCTATCAGCTGTGCACATTTTAAAAACTTCTTTCATGAATGAATAAAAACCCGACCACATTTAAAAGAACAGTATTTATTCACCAAGAGGGTAAATCAATGGAGGTGTCTCTGCATATTTGGCCTTGCCTACCCTTTCATACAATTTTCTATCTGTGAGATGCAAAGCTGCAACCCACTCTTGGGGTCCCTTTCACTAAGGACTGGCCACTTCTGGCAGCTCCCCCAGTCTAATGCCACATCAGACACATTCACATGGTTTTGTGTGGATATAGGTTGAGACTGGATAGGTTACAATTTGCCAAGCTGGATAGAGCCAGGCTAGAGGCCTTCCCTAATTAAAAGCATCCAGGTATCACCAGTGACTCCTTCCAGGCTGTACTTGATTTCCCTTCTTCCTTTTCCCCTTTCCCACCTCTAAAGGCCTTGTTTAACTCTTGGCAGAAAAATAACAAACAGGTGAACTGAGCTGACATAAAAGCAATTTCCCTACATTTACCTTCTTTGTGCTCAGTTCAGCCACGATTTCCTTATTTCACCCATGAGAAAGGCAAAGAACGCATTCCTAAACCCAGCACTTTATTTGCCCAGCAGTCTACCAGGTTGTGCCACTATTAGAACGCCCAGCTCGCTCACAGCACAGTGGTCACTTTCCATCAGCTTTTACAATAAAGTGTTTAGTGACAGGTCGGAAAGGAAAAATGGCAGATTGAATAAACCAGAGCAACTGCAACCGTAATCCTTTGCTAAACATACCCCAGGAGTGTCCTTCAGATTCTGCAGTGTGATTAACATGAGAATGTCAATAAATTATGGTTTTTATTTCAGGATTTGGCTAAAATAAGGATGATATCCTGCCTTTTTGATGGCAGTATTAATTTTCATGATCTTTAGATTGTGTCCCTTGTTTGTGTTCTTTCCAGTTCAGGAGTTCAAGTTGCAATGACTTTCTGCGTGTCAGATAGAAATATCACCACTTTGCATCCCTGAAAGGAATCACATTTAGAAATCAAAAGGTTAAACTCTATTATCTGGAAAGACCAAGTTCCCCTTGTATCTCTGCAAGTCGACTGCTTTTATGCGAGTTCAGAATATTACTTAATATGAAAAGCACAGGCTGGAAATGGGACAGGAGATGTGCAAGACGTGTCATGAAAAAAAGTTGGAATTAATGGATGGGTCTCATCAATCTCATCTTGTATTTGTGATGAAGACAGTGCAAAGTGAATATACACCTTTAATAAGAAAGAGAATGTCAAAAACATGACAGTTATAAATCCAAGGTCAACTGTAGCCTTCAAAGAGTTTTCTTAAGCAGTTGTGATGGATTCTCAAATTGCTGGAAGTTTTACATAAAACAGCTTCACACTATATTACCACATGTTTCACAGCATAAGAATTCCAAGGCTTTCAGCACACACATCTGAAGGAAATTACAGAACCTCGGCCTCATTCTCGGTCCCCTTGTTAGTGAAGCCATGAAGGGGTTCCCAAGCCAAACAGGAATGCTAAATTTTGCCAAGCAATGGCCACCATTTTCTTCTTTTGACTATTTATAAACAACAGCTTAGTCTAAGCCAAAGCCCACGAAACTCTTGACAATATTACCACTGACTTTCAGAGAAAACCCATAACGACCTTTTCATCTTGGAGGCTGTGTAAGCATTCCACACCTTCATACACTGGTGAAGTTCGGCAGCTTTCTGGCTAGTACAGAGCAACTATTTAACAATTTAGAGCAAACCTACACAATTCTTTAAAAGAAAATGCGAAGTCTACTCTAAAACAGCATTCCCAGGGTTATTTTAGGTAGGTACAATGTAATCACTTTCACAGTTTAACAGCATATGTTTTGCCTTCAATCTCTATATAGTCCCTCTGAGAACATAACCTTACATAACTTTTTTTTATTATTTTAAAGATAATCCCTGAAAAAGCTTTACCTTGTTCTCCCATAGCTCTCAGTGAATCCCAAAGTCCCTAAAATCCATGTAAAGTCTCCAGCCTTCAGGAAATGACACAGCAGTTCAGAATAGGTTTCCCAGAAAAGACAGCACCTTCAGGCTGCTGGCATTAAGCACTGCTCTTTGCTTCAGTTCCTGTAACTTCTTCCCAGTTTCATCTTCCTCCCCAAATCTGCCATCATTATCTCAACACTGTTAACACTGCAGCTCATTAGTTGCAGTAGTGGGCAACCTAGCTCGGTATTTTTTTCCTTCCACCGTCTTTCCATTATTCTGTGCCTGTCCAACTATGTCTGTTCATTTCTAGCTCTCCTACAGGAGTTCGTTCATGCCAAATCAGAGGACAGATGTTAGATACCAGAGCAGACTGACACACAGATGCATTTATACGTGGGATTCCTCCCAACCTCTTCTATGAGAAATAATTTTTTCCCCAGCATCTATTGGGAACTAAACCAGGAAAGCAAAACCACAAACAAATATTAATTCTGCAGAATTACCAGAAGAGAGCATTTACACTTGTACTGTGGCTCACACTGGCATCAGTTATAAAACAGCACATCCAAGAACTGCAGCATGTGTCATGGTCTTATTTCTAGCCACAGATTCCAAATTTTAAATCTAGTCTGAAAGACAATTTTCGTGGGCAGCCCATCTCCCACTTGAAGGAGCACAACTTTTGGTGCAGTCTGTTTTCAGAGGACCTGATCCTTCGCTGCCTTGCCTCGATATCGATACTTTTGCACAAAAGGTATAATGTGCTACACTTCCTGCTGGAGCACTCACTCCACTCTCCTCTCCTGCTGAGCAGGTGAAAATGAACAAAGAAGCTGCAAGGCTGCAGCAGTATAAATCCTTACACTTGCATTTCTAAATCCTTTCTATTAGAAACATAGCATTTAAAAGTCCTAGCAGAGAAGAGGTTATTTTTAAAGACAGAGAAATTAAAATTTTCTGTCAACGTTGCAAAAATTCTAAGGGTCCTGTATATTTTTAATACTATTTTGCATTTGATGAAATTCTGAAAATAATAGTTACACCTTTGAAAAAACCCAATATTATTAGCTTTAATAAAGTTTTTCAAATGTTTCCTTTCTTGGAAAAATATTTTAGAGTTTTGGTTGAAGGAAGAAAATGTATCCCTTCCCAGTTTGACTTCTCTCTTGAATGAATTTGATCCTCATTCCAACCACTGTCTCCCCTTTGCTTCTCCCTGAAGCTCCTAAAGGAGCTCGGGAGTGATCATGGGAAGGGGCTTGCCAGGTAATGGCAGCCAGAGGCAGCAGGGGGGGCTCACACATAGGGTTACTTTGCTGGCCTTGCATATTTTCATCTTCATTTTCACTCTTTACTGATGGTAATGGCAGAAGACAGAATTTCCATAGCAGTATTAAACTTTGGAACCTAAATTTTCTGATAATTTTCCTTGGAGTTTCTGTACATGAATGCTTCTGATGATAATTTATATCTATTTCTTGCATCGAGACGTTCATCAGTAAATCTCAAAGCACTTTAGAAAGGAGATCAATGTCATTATCATCATTTTGAAATTAGCTTACCAAGAGATTATTATTTCTGGTACAACATGATTGCTGTATAAAAGCAGTATGAGTGCAATGGCATTTGCCTTTGTGCCATAATCTTAACACTGCTATCTAAAGATTTCTTCAGCCAAATCAGAATAAGACTGCCTTAGTGTTTTCTGCTAGCTTGAAAAAAAACCCCCACAAAAACAACAAAGGAAGGATTGAAAGAAATAGGAGTCTTTTGACAAAATGAAGAAATCCAAGTTAACATTACCATATGTTTTACTTAAATCCAGACATATAATTCCAAAAAGACTGACACACATCAAAAAGAACCACGTTCACTGAAGGAAAGCTTTGCTGCTGGAGGGCTCGCTGAGCCCTGTCCTTCACAGAAAGGGCTTCACTGATATGTTGTGGAAACACTGGCCCGATCTTGAATAATACTGTGCTTTCTCTCTCTAAACAGAGAAAAAACAGAGGCCTTCAGAGAATTTCCTGCTAAAATGCCATATAGAAAATTGTTTGCTGTTTGCCATTCTGCTGCAATGCATCCACGACAGAGCTTAAATGTTACCCTCACAGTGCAATGCAAAACACAGGCAAGCCCCAAGAACTCCTTGAATAGAGGGGAGAGGAAAGGAAAACATCATAAATAAGTAGCACCCGCCAAGGGATCTCTGAGCAGTACATTCTTTCATGAACACCCTTAGTACAGAACAGATCTACGCTGAATTTTTGCATATTTTTATGCAGTAAGTGCATGAGAAAAAGCATTAGTTAGTTAGGGAAAGAGAAACCCATAATGGTTAGTCAGAAATCATAAGTTTTGCGCTGCCAAAAGAAAAAAACATGGACAAATGTGTGGTTTGAAATGAAGATACATGTATTGCAAATAAAAACGAAAGGTGTGGGGTTTAATAACTTGACTGTTTCTACCATTCAAGCATCAGCCTCAAAACAAAAAGCCCACAGAGCAAGTTCGGTAACTTTTTCAATATTCTTCATTAGACCCCACCATTCACAGCCCCCAGAGTGAACTGCATCATCAAATCAATTGCACCAAAGCCTCCTCTGATTTATGAAAGGCCTCACCACGGAGTTTTCATATAGTAGTTATTTAAGTACTGAAAAGTCTTACCTATAGATCCTCAAGTAATTACACACTGAGAAAGCTCACGCAGAGCAGACTTTCAGCAAAGGGAGGCCACTGTAGGAACAAAAGCCTTTTTACAGCTGAAATCAGGCATGTATTACAGGTTTGTGTTTTTATAGGGCTGCATTAAGAGCTGAGCCCCAAGACTAGCAGAAAATGAGAGCAAAGGGACTTTTCCAGTGATAAATCTGAGGAGGTATAAAGGCATTTCCAGGACCATCGCTATGATAAGAGCCAGGTACAGGTTTTTCCTTTTCAACTCTCTGTTTAAATAATCATTTGGTGATCTGTGATGGCGCACATACATATGCATATGGTAGGTGCTACAAATATCACCTTTCTACAGTTCAGTTTGGATTTTTATTTTTAATGTTCTCATCACCTTTATCTCCCACCCCCCACCAGCACAGTAAAAAAAACCAGCCAAGTTTCTGCCTACAGGAGTAGGATCTGCTGCACTCCTGCTTATGGGATTTGAGCAGTGGATTTCCAGGGGAGGCTCCCAGCCTCCACAGTCATGGACCACTGTGTCCTAATGGTCTGGGTAAAAAGAATGCTCACCCCTTTTCTCTGAAACCCGTCCTTCAAACACAGCAGAAATGGAGCTTTACTCACTCTGCAATATAGTAAAAACAGCAAAAGCAGCATCAGCATCCTCCTCTTCACCAGTGGAAACTATTGTCCCCCGTTCCTTCCCCCTGTCCAAAGTCTCTCTAAAAAAATGAATTGGATAAATGAATCAGCCCTCACCCCTTCAGAGAATGGAAAAAGACCATGTTTATATTCTTCATCCCCTTTTAAAAAATTTATGCACAGTTTATAAGCATCGATACATGTTTATGCTCATTTAGGAGGGCGGGCAAACAGAAATTTTCAGGATCTTTGCACCAAACTCAAGCAAACGTAACCCCTCTGGTCAACTTCAACCAGCTCAGATGGCAGCTGTACATTCACTGATATTTTGGAAAAATCGCTGCATTTTGTGGCTCCCAATGAAATCTACACCCCCTCAACAGCAACAGCTAAATTGATCTTCTCTGCTTCAGAGTTAGCTGAAAAAAAGTTACACATCATCAAGTTATATAGGAATATATTTTATATACGTTAAATCTCTACCAAAATGCAAATGCAATTTTAATACAGAAGACTGAGCTCTTGCATCTCTGTGATGCACCTCATGGGGGCAACTCATGTGAGCACAGTCACAAGGCATTATGAAGGCACTGGTTTAGTTCTTACTCTGATGTATTAAGTTACCATCTCACCGATATCCCAGGACCTACAGCTACTTATAGGCGTCCTATTGTTTACAAATTTTTCCAAGTAATCAAATATCACAGACTGTGTCAAAGAGGTATCTTTGGTTCAAATCTACCAAAACAAAGCCCCTCAGCTGCTGCATCCTAACCACTATCAAATAAAATCCTAACCTAGGCCCTACTTGCTTAGAAAACACATACTAGTGCATTATGGGGAGATTAGGAGGAAGATGAGGCACTCAACAGAAAAAAAAGCTAAAAGCTCTAAAACTGCCTGCACGTGGGCTTAATAAGACATCCTTGAGTTATAGCCTGCTTCAAGGCTAAGAACTAGCATGCAGCAACTTGAGTGTAGTCAGTTATTTTATTTTAAAATATTTTTTGAACCTAATAAAACATTTTGAATGAGATTTTTTTTGTCAAAAGTTAGAGAAAGCCAGAATTAATATTGCTATTCTGAACACAACCCCTTCCTACAAACTGAAAAGGGCAGGTATCTTAAAATGGTGAACCACATGACTTTGTACTGTACTTGTGCTTATACAGACCACTCTCTTCTCCTGGGTCACCAGTAGACGCTCTGAATGCTCATGAACATATTGTCCTTGGGAAGCTGAAACTTCATGTAGTCTTAGGATAGGATTTTCAAAAGATCGAATCCCTAACTCCATTGAGGATCTTTCCCATAAACCCTAATCCTAATTGCTTGATGGGGCTTTTCACAGGATACTGTATTTTTACTATTTTTAAAATATACAGGCAGCAGAGCTGAGGTTTGGGCTCACCTAATAGAACTCAATAAATATATGGCATCTAGTCAGCAAGATTTTGCTCTCAAAAGTGACTGATGCTTCTGATTTGTCATTGATCGATGTGCAGTTTATCTTCCTTGGGGAAATAAGAATGACACAGGATTTTCCAACAGGTGTGACTCACTCACCACTTTCTTCCAGTGAACTTTCAGTGGCAAAATCGTCATCAGGTTTGGCACTGGGTGTACTGGCTTTCCTACAGCTGCTATTCCTGCAGCGTTAATGACTTGTGCTTGTGTTGGATCCCACTGAATGGCTGTGCCACGAGGCTCCCTGTGTCCCGAGGGATGCTGTAGCTCTCCAGCAGCACATCTATTACCTGATGTCAGACAGCACTGTCTCCAAGAGCAGCAGCATCCATCAGCTGCCACGAGCTAGGGAAAAAAAGCAGCTGTTTCCAAATCTTTTTGATATGATGTGCAATACACTCAAGCGAACCTCCCTTCCTCTCCCCTGGGATATATTATAAATATTATGAATTTGTATTATTAATACTGTATGAGTGTTGGAATATTTACTGTAAGTGTGGGGCCTTAACATTTGTACAACTCAAGTGTGTCTGGGGAATCTCTCACTAAGTGCTGATATGCAACTGCTTCTAGATAAGTGTAAATATCACAGGACAGGATTGCACAACAGTTTAAGACAGAAAGTAAAAAAAATGTCGTATTATCCTACAGGGCTGATGCTGGAAAGTATGCAGCTGCATGACAGGCAGCCAAGGGTGAATTTTGACAGGGTATTAGGCAGCCAGTGTAGCAAAAGTGTAATAAGATCGTTAACGAACAAGAGATCAATAGCCTTTTAATTTCTCCACCTGAAATACTGTAAAATGCTCCCTTCTAACACGAGGTTTTTCAGGGAAGGATGTCAACTACTCACTAATCAAAGCCACTTTCTGCAGCAGTGCTGCGCCTTACAAACCGCCCTTTAAGAAAGTGTTCCTGATTTACTTGCGAATCAAATTGCTCTCACAGTCCAATGTGGGATCGCTGTAATAGGAGAAAGCAACAAGGGAGGACACCTACTGATACATTACTTTTCTATTTTATTAGCAGGAACCGTGTTAAAGCCAATTAAATTTCACAGAACTGAGATCAGTTGTGCTCTTCTGGAGATTCCTGTGAAGGTTTAAAGCTAAAATGAAGAGTCTCCCACAGAAACTGTTAATTATAATTGTTCTTAATAAAGAGGGAGCACAAATGCAACCAGAATTTGAAACTAGTGCTGCTGATTTGGCAGGTCTGCTAATAAAGTTTTGTAAAATCTGTTCTCCAAACTGACTTTAATAGTCCAGTAACATCAAAGCTGCTCATCACAAGCAAGATTATTTTCTGATTTTCAGTGCATGAAAATGCATGACATTTTCAGTTAACTAAAAATTTCTATCAAAACTTGGTATTTCATATTTCCAGCTACCCGGATCAGGAAATGGCCATTGAAATGTATTTTTCTCTTTTTGATGCAAAGCACAGACTGTTCTGCTGGACCTTTCATAATTACTTCTGAAACAGGTATAGTCTCAATTGTTTGTAGTTTAAAATGTTCAAGATAACTAACCTAGAAGAGAGAAAGTTTAACCTAAATTTCTAAATATATAGTTCATTCTTTTGGAAATGACAACCTTTTTGGTTTTATTTATAATTAAACACCTCCCTTAGGCCAAGTTTCTCCCCTGCTCCCCCAGAAATGAAAAATTGCATTTTTCAATATTTTGAATGACATTCTTGAGAAAATGTGATCAGGTGTTGCTCCAGGAAAGAGCAACCATCCTTGTCGAGCTGCAAGTGTTTCATGGCTGACTCAAAATAATGCTCAGGAGAAGAAAAAGCCAGACTACCTCAAAATATTATCACCGAGTTGCCCCCCGTGTCAACAGCTGCAAAATTCTTTTTAACCTCAGCAAGCTCCAGCTTTTCAGCTTTTGGGAGCTGCCACCCACCTTCTCACACATGCCATGTCATCACTTCAAACTCTCCTATAGTTTCAAAAATCAACCTGAAAAACCCTCTCACTAAAAAAATTCTGCAGGAATTTGCATCTACCACCATCACAGTCTCCCTCTCTTCCCCTGTTTATTGCCCAGTTTGTTCTGATAATTTTTGATCACCAGGCATATTTCTGCTCTGTGGCACAAGTTCTAGAGCCTTGCACTGGAGCCTTTCAACCCAAACCTAACAGCCACATCAGCTTCCTCTTTGGATTTCAGCCACTTAGACCTACCCCACTCTGCTTTGTCATGGTTTCCCATCTCTTCCCTCTGCAGACCTTTTGCTTTCTTCATTTATATTTATGTGTGTGTGTGTATATATACACACACATATATATGCATAGAAAATAAATATAAATAGATATCTTAAATATTCTGATTTTTTTCCTTGTGGAAAAAACATTCATACCATTAGAAACATTCAGAACAAGATTCTGATGCAACTCCCAGTTCAGATATGTGAGTGGTGGTGAGTAGAGGTGCAGTTTCCCCTTTCTGCTCTGTCATAATCTTATTTCCTCTACACAAAGGGTTCACACTGTAGTAGTCTGAATGCACCCCGTAGTGGTATGAGCTCCCCAGCTGCCACCTTCTGGAAGAACACGTGCAACAAACTGCTTTAAAATTGGTTTCTACTTATTCATGCATTTGGCACTTTAAAGCCATGATATATAATTTAATACAAAAATATAAAATCAATACTGATTTAGTTCCAACTATAAAGCAAGTTGAGCACAGATCAATTTTCATAACATGCTTATAATCATTTAAACGCCAACTGATGCCTGATAAAAAAATCGGAGAAGCATTTTGCTGGTTGCTGACTTGTGGAAATAGATGAATGCTGCGAGATAAGGCCTCTGCACTCAGTGAAACAGAGCCTTCACTCTGCAATCCTCTTCCTCCCCAACACTGCTCTGTGAGGGTCACTGTACAAGAAGCACTGCATTAGGACTTCACGAAGAACTCTTCTACTCCAGCATGTCACACAGGATTAGCAATTTTCAGTCCCAGAAGCTTCTAGAGAGCTGTGGACCTGAAGTTACATAACCCCAAAAAGGCCAGACTAGGTGGACCATGCAAACTTTACTTTGTAGGGCTGCCCAACGCTATGGCAGTGACAATATGGGTCAGCCTCCGCCAGCACTGCCAAGACGTGGTGACTGTAGGCCTTGCACTGCTGAGTATGAATTGTTAAAATGGAGACAACTGGGCTGCTTCCTAGGCAAAAGGAGCCTTTTTCATGGGGTTCTCAGTCGGTTCTTGTAAAAGAAATAATCTGAGTACTAACAGAAATGCATTCCATTACACTTGAGAAAGCCTTGTGAGATTTAAGTTCAGAGTTAGCTCCAGTGTGGACAAGCTCCTTCTCGAACACATCATCAGCCTCTAACTTGCTGTATCTCCTGCTCCTACAACAGAGTCCTGGGCTTCTGTGACATCCCTGTGCCCTTCTGGGCTGGAGCCTCCCTTCAGCTGACCTGGGACATGGAACCAGAATCAAATCCACAAGGCAATATGTGAAGGAAGCTGCCCAGAGGTAGCTTCATCACCTCTCACTGCAAAAGAGAGACTCTTGCACCTCTGAGCTAGGTGGCTTAGACTTAAAATTCACCCTGAAGGTGAATGTGATGGATGCCTGGGCAGCCAGAGCCTTGTGAGGAAAGGCTGCTCACCAAGACGAGCAGAGACAGCAAAAGGTTCCAATTCTTCAAGACTGATTTCCATGACAGCACAAAATACTAACCCCAAATGCAATAACTACTCATCATGTAGTGAAAACCCAGCAATGGTGAGACTAAGATTTTTGGAAAGGGTGACTTTCAGGGCCTTACCCAGCCCTGACACACAGCTCTGGATACATGGGAAAGTCTCTATAGGCTCAGTGTCCCTGCAGCAGGCAGGTCTCCTCTTCCCAAGCATCTCTCTTTTCCTACCCTTGCAGTGCAGACCTCCGTGTGCAGTCCCTGACCCCTGCTTCACCTGCAGTCTCTGACACCTGAGATCTGTGTCCTGATTTCTGCCGGTGGAAAGGGAAACAGCCTTTTCTGGAGAGATCAGAGCCAAGACGAAGACCTCCAGCTGGTCATTCATCACTCTAGTAAAGCATACAACACAACACAGCCTGCAAACAAATAAACCAGCTAATTATACCTTTGCCCGAGTGAGACAAATTTCAGATCCTTTCTTCAGCAGTGTTTCATTTTGAGCTAATATAATAAAGGATTAGTTGCCAGAGGAGTTGCTATTCAGTTTTGGGTAAACTCGGATAAGTGACAGCTCACTGAAGTCTACAGCTGCCTCAGACATTATGATACACAATTAATCAGACATCCTGATAAAGAGTCTTCCATTTCAGACCAAACTGACGAGCTCGGATCAGGGAAAGGCAAGCTTCTGCATAAGCAAAGTCTTTGCTGGGAACCAGCATTCCTCCACGAAGAGGTGTAAGCTGTATGGAATGGAGCAGCCTACGATCCTCTTCTCCCACTGTTTCCTGAAGCTTTAAGTGTGACTCCCTATACTTTAATTAAAAAATTGGCAAAGCTCCCAATACCCTCAAATCCATGATATTCATCTTTCCCTAGTAAACTGTGTTTTGATTTACTCTGGGGACAGAAACACGATCAAGAGTAGCAATCATTTCTCTATTGCATTTTTTTATTTTGATCTTATTTCAGATTAAAACAGGAACACTTTTTTAAACCAAGAATTTCAATAAAGAGATGTCACTGCTGCAGTGATATCTAGTGGCATAGATACTTCTTTACATAGAATTGTATTTATAGACCAAAAATTATTATCTCGGTAACGCATAGCTGTCCGAAAGAGGCAGCTCAGCAAATTATTTTGTTAGTGCTGACAATTTACAAGTTCCTCATATTAACACATGAAATTGTGTGGGATTGTGTGAAAGCATTTTTAGGATCTATTATGCTTATCTGCATAATAAAACTCACTTTTATACATTTCCTGTTATCTAAAAGATGTCAAAGTCCCTCACAACTTAAAGTAATATTTCAGCTGGAGAGACAAAGACTAATTCCTCCCTGAAAGTCAGCATTGGTTTAACAACACACTACACTAAATAGGAAATCATCTTGTACTCTCATACCTGCTTCTACAAAACGCAATAAGCCGCTAATGAATAGAAAAAGATGAGTTTGTTAGAGTGCAAGGGAAGCAGTTAAGACAGTCTGTTGGAAATATGAAATAAATTGAGGCATCAACACCAGCAAAACCAAAATTCTTCAGTCATTGATGAGTTACCAGAATTTACATCCCCTTTTAAGAGTCATATTTTTCAAACTTTGATGGAAAACAGATGAAACTTCAACCTTCTGTGGGATTTATTCTCCCACTGATACTGGGATATCCCAATACAAGCCTGTAACTTGGAAGAAGGGTGGCGGCCCTACAGACCTTTCTGAAGTGAGGACAGCTGGGGGAAGAGAGGGTGAATTGGAGCAAAGCCTGGGCTGGCAGAGGGATAGGAGTTATTTTGCTCTTTCAAAGATCAAAATGGGGATTGACCTTTCCTGGGGTTTACAAACAAAGGACAATCCAGGACCTAGATTTGTACCCGAGACCTTGTTCCTTGTGGCCTGGGTGTTCCCAGACCCAGAGTTTTCAGTTCAAGTCTTGCTTGTTCCATCCTTTTGGAATAATTTCTGAACTGCATAATTCTTTTCTCTGAATTTGAACAGACCTGCAGTCTTTGTTGAGATTGCATTTAGAATGTGGGGGCTTTTTTGAACAGAAGCATCAATTTCCCAGAGGGTGACTATTTGCTACAGCAAGCTAGATAATTCTTGGTAACACTTGCATATTTTAAACATTTTCATCCGGAAATAGTTATTTAGAAATACATTTTGTTCTTTATTGATTTCACTCTTTTCAATTGCATTCAGCAATATTAAAATCAGGGTTTTTTTTTCAATGTTTCTTGCCCTTTTGCAAAATTAAAATTTTTGAAAAGAAATAGCCAACTCTCAAAACTTTGTTTTAAATGTATTAAATCCATACCAATCACACCGAGGGCATTTGATTAATGCCATAATCATTCTCAGAATGTCTATGTTTCACTTAAAGTGCGCCACACAGAATTTAAACATTTAAATGCAGAGCAAATATTGTCATATAATTTCATTTCCTAAGCATCGGTGTGACATTTTTCACCTCTAAATAATACAAATGAATCCAGGAACAATCTGCTTATAAATAAGCATGAACCTCTGGAAGCCCTGAATGATGAGCTACCACTACAGGCAGTGGATGTGTTTTCATTCACAACACTAGGGGCCTGACCCAGACCCTTGATGAGTATTGTAATTCCCTGTGTACACAAAACAAAACAGAAGAAGAGTTAGTGACTGGAATCAAGTTCTGTGTCATAGGTTGTCTTAGGAAATGGCACTTTTCGGTTCCTTCTCCTTTTGGGTGTTCAAGCCATACCTCTCTTTCCTCGTTCCTTTTATCTCCCTCTTGAATTGTGTTTCAGAATCAGAAATGTTTTGCTCAGTCTATTTGAAAAAGAGTTGTCTCTCACAGCTACAGTTGTCTCCCACAGCTACAAATCCATATTTGACCTTCACACTGAATTTCAGTACAGCCCTGCTTCATTTTTCACACATAATCTGATTTCATTATACAGGTCAGAATTACTCATAATGAAAAGTTGAACTAATAACAAGGGGCACCATTGATGCCTCTTGTCTCCTCATTAAAGCACAAGACTTTAGTTTGTGATAAATGGAACCATAACCAAATACGCGTGCACAGGTATCACCAGAGATTTAAGCTTTTTGCCTTTTTTTTTCTTCCTTTTTTTTTTTTTCCCCTTTGTATTCTTATTTTCTGAATAGAAAGTAATCAAGTAGGTTTATTTAGTTTTATTTAGATTGGAAAGACTTTCATTTATCTGTTTGGGTAAGATGTTCTGCGCACAATACAACAGCAGCAGCACATTTTTTAATGCACAACTCTGCATGAAAACAGAACACAAATCCCCAGCTCTCCACCCACTGTGCAGTGGAATCTGTGGGTGACAAAGTGCAGTCAGAGAAGCACATTTGCAGCCTGTAACAAAACAAATGTTATGATGGAGAAGAGAGGAAAAAAGGAAGCAATTTTTAGAAAGGGTTTAAACCATCATTTACCCTAGCAGGACGATGTGACTGACTTGCCACTTTAAGGCTTTATTGATTAATAAGATTTGAGGATACAGCATAGTAAGAAAAGTTTCCTTCCTTTTTTAAAATAAAAATAACTTCAAAACATGATACACAGCTATTCAAAGTTGCTCGTATTTACTTTGGGATTGAAATGAAGCCTTTGAGCATCAGGAATCCATTCCAGAGGGAATGAATGATGTATTTTGATTTTTAGACTTGCTATTGTACTTTTAGCACATCTTTTGGCAACAATTCAAGTTCTTATTAGTTTAAGTTAGAATGACTTGCTTATCTGTGGTTGAACAGACCAAAGCTGAGGAGCCAGTGTTCCTATATGCCACTGTGGAAAATGGGATGCTTACTGTTTTGAAAATAAAAAAACAAGGCTCCAGACCTGCAGTTGACTTCAAGCTTGAAGCCAGCAGACATTGCAAAGTCGGTTCCATGATCAGAGGTTACGTATTATTTAAAAGCTATGTTTTTTTATTATTCTGAAAAGAAAAAATTAATTATAAATGTGTGTAAATTGTAAATTGTTTTCACATGAACCCCCTGATATTTTTTGGATCCAGCCAGTGTACATTTTTGTCTGAGAGGAAGCTTGATTGGCAAATCTAAGACCTCAGTCTCTAACAAATAGCTCTAGAAGAAAAAAAAATTAATCGGTATAGAAGAAAAATGTGTAGTTTAATTCTATACCAGCTGAAGAAACAAGTGTTTTCACAAATGGATTTAGGAAAAGCAAATTCTAATGTGACTGCCATTGCCCACGCTAAGCTAGAGACTTGCCCTGATGGAAAGCTGAAGCCAGAGAAATCTAAGACCAAAAGAGTTTTCATTTCTTCCAGCTATTTTCTGTTTCACTTATTATTTCTTTTATGTCATGTACTAGAAAGGACTCCCTTTTTTGCCCCACAACACTTTCATTAAAAGAGAAATAAAAAACCCCAACCCAACAACAGTAATTCAAAGCTCAGACAAAAAATAAAGGATGCCAGATATCAAGAATGAAAGAATTTTTTCCTTCTTTCCCTCTTAAAATGTCCTGGTTAAGAGTTCAAAGCCATTTTTTTTTCCTTATAGGCTAAGCTGGAATAAAATGCCATGCCCAAGATTTGAAGTACAATTTTGAAAGTACGTGTAGAGTTCTAATTGGCAACAGCAGGAGAAACTGCATACCTAAGAAAAATACAATTTTTCTTCAGAGTCGCTAGCCTTTGCAATTTCCATTCTTTAAAGAATGTGGATCAGAATTTAAACCAAAATTAGGCAGGACAGCATTCCCATTTGTAAGCAGACCCTCGTGATGCTTCCAGTGTTGCACAAGAAATGGAGGGCAACCAATATATCTACAGAACTTGAAGACTCTCCCTGCATTGAAATGAAAACAGAAGAAATAACAAAAAGCTGTCAAAGAATAACTACTGATGTGCAGAATTTTCTTTGAATTAAACCGAGATGACATAAACCTGTCATGATGGCTGTCTCTCTGCTATATCATTTCACTTACAAAACCTGATCACTTTATATAGACGTTGATATTTTCTCTCTGACATTTAAAAGTCTTTCCCCAGCCTCTTATTAAGGGTCTACACTGTTTTTTAAATCATAATAATTACAAGTGCCACAAGAAATGGGCACATTCTACATGCAGAAATCTCCTAAGTGCAGATCTGCGGCACCGAGGCTGTTTGCTGCACCATGGACTTTACAAGGGCCGTTATTTGTAAGAACCCCCTATGGCCGGCATTCAAATTTCGGCTATCGATCAGTATTGAGTCCTTGGGGAAACATAATAAACAGCAGAGTTAAATAGAGGTTTTTAAGGGCCTGGGATTTGGGTTATGCCCTAATTATGAAGTTTGTGTTTGTTTCTGTGTCTGGCTGTGAAAACAAAGCCCCATGCAGGCTATACTATTACGATCCCCACCAGCAGCAGAATGAGCAATCTGCACATTTGCTGTGACTTTGTGAGTGTTGCATCACTTCATAAAGATGCCCGTCATTTCTCAAAAGATACAAGAGCATCCTACAAGAAACCTCCACTGCTCTAATTCAGATTTTTTTCTCCTCTGGAATGTACCAGAGCCTTATGTATTCCCGGATACAGACATGCTTTGGGTGACAACATACATTTCAGAATGGTTACTGTTCACATCCCCAGCTTGGGGGTCAGTGATTCCAAACCATTTATAGATTCAAAAAAGAACTGTTTGCACTGTAAATGCTCGTGAGCAACCCAGTATGAAGGACCGCTCCTAAAGGTTTTCATAACCTCTCACATTTGCGGAGTTTGTTTTCCTCCTTTGGATATTCTGGCTGTTGTGCTATTAGCTTTCTGTTAACACATTAAGTAAATTGCTGTTGTTCATTAAAGCCACCAAATTTGGCTATTTGAATGCTAAAATGACCAGCAGTTTCTGTTTATTTCATAGCTGATTAGAAATCTGCCTTTTGCACCGAAGCAGTATTTACAGGGTATTCATGTAGCAGACACACAGTGTAATCTTCTTTCTCTGCAGCTGACAGCACACAGAGATGTTCAATGTAAAACTCAATGATGTACAAAGAATTTGACTGCTATGAGATAACTGGTCCTTTTCTTAACCCTCTCCTGATGGATTGTGGGAGGCAGACAAAATAGGGATCTGCTACCGGGCTGATAAGTCATTTCTGTTCTCTAAAATAGGAAAGCAGGGCCATATTAAAGGTGAAACCATTTATAAATATAGTCCTGTGGAGAAGGAGACGGACAAAAGGTTGTATGTGATGTTTGAGCACCTATTAAAAGAAGCAGGAACACAAAAACTGAGCAGATCAAAATATGCCTGTTTGCACATGCCTATTAATTCTGAGACAAACTTTTGAAGAATACTAGCCAATATATTCCAGCCTGAGTAACGGAATCGAGCTAAGTTCACAGCAAAGCCCTTAAATAAAGCACTTGATTTTCAGAGGGTATTTGAAACTCAAATACAAAATGTAATTGCTTACCTTTAGGCAGAAAATAATGAAAATGCTGACAAAATTACTAACTCTCAGCAGCCATGAGTTCAAGGAAGCTCAAAGACTGAACCCAAACATTCATCCACAGGTAATAATTCTTTTTTTCTTTTTCCCCCCACCTATTTTCTATATGATGTCATATGTGATCCAAACTTTTACAAATGCATAATAGTGTCTTAGGCACAGCCATACCTGACACTTAGTGAATCTGATGGAAAAGTTCACCGTAACTGGCTCTGCCTCTGACCTTAATCCTTCTTTTGGTGGAGGCTGTTACAATACCATAAATTTTCTCCTTTAGATAAATTTGCAACACTGGCACGTGTTCATCTCTCCAGGATTTAAGAGAGTTAACGAGATGTATCTTCCCAGAAGGCTTTATATATGTATTTACACTCATGCATACGCACCCACAAGCACACGTACATGGGAAAGTTCTAATATATTTTACAAGCTTTTACCTTGAAATAGTCCTTGCTTAAAAGCACTTAATGCTCTGAAAAAGGCCTTGCAATGTTTATTTCAACACTACCAACCAATAACAGGAAGTTGATCGTAGGTGCTCTGTTTGGAGCCCTACCTCCAGCAATTATTGCCAATTGTTCATTAATCTCTTTTCTACAGTTTTACAGAGGAATGGAGGTACTGAAAGTGCCATAACAACCACAGAAACTAGGGCAGGCCCCGTTTCTAAGTAAAAATGTAATAAAATTGTTTAACAACAAAATATTTTTATAAGAATACTTTTAAAATAGTCATTTGGGTATGTATTGTGATTCTGCACTTCTCTTATCTTCAGTTAAACAGTTAACCTATCATGTTTTTTATTTAGTCAAATCTAAGCCATCTTTGCCCCCTGGTTCCTCATTGCTCTGTCCAGGATGGTAGCATTGAGAGAAAGACCTTGAAAATATTATTTTTCAATGTAAATCTTATTAAAAAAATGCAGAAAAATTTCTCTGTCTTGAATTTTTATAGAAGCCTGTTCTGACAAAACCTTTAGATTTTAGATCTAACACTTTTTCTTAGGTGCTCTGATTAAAAAGGACAAACTTCCTCGACACATTTTCTTCTCCACAGGAGCCAGGGTTTGTTTCGGTTTCAAACTTCACTTGAAGCATCAGACATCAAACCTTTGCCCTAGAAATTACAGGCTGCACAGACAGTTTCTGAAGGACATGCAGGAATTTTATTTGCATGTTTTTTTCTGTTTCTAGTACTTTGCCTTTACTACAACCAAAATAACCACTGTGCAGAGAATGTGCAAGCCTAAATAAAGGGAGATGGAGTGATTAGGATCTGAGATGATATTTATTGTATATTTAAAGCCATTCAGTTTATTAATTAAAATAAATCCGGTGACAGCCACCCCAAATTTCCTTTTTAAATGCTTTAGGTAGTCCCTTTCAATTCTGATTTCTGAATTCCTAACATCACCTACATCTGTAAGATAACTTGCATGAGAGGGGGGAAGAGACCAAATTCTTTCTGTGAGTTGGATCACGGGGTAAAAACATCCATAAAACTCTTCCCTCTGCCTTCCATCAGGAAGGACAGTCCTCATGGACTGACTTTGCTGTTGGAGAGACAAAAAGGGCAGTTTTGGTTGTTACTTGGTGCCCAAAAGCCAGGTAGGCTCTTAGAAGCAGCAGGTTTGGGAGCCAGTCGTGCCTTCTGTTGCCCACACTGACTGACATGCTGCACACGCAGAAGAAATGTTTTAAATATTAAGATTACAGTGACAAGTGCTCAAAAATTAGGAAACACCAAAATCCATCTAGCTCATAAATATGTATTTTGCTCCTGTCGTTAATTACATGATCAGAGACCCCTTTTTCACAAAGTCCTCAGCTGGTGCTCTCTGAATGAGCAACTGCTGAATATTTTATCTTTACTATGTAGTTTTTGCACTAAGCCTTGGGGATAAAGTGAGAGAAGGTAACCTGCATTACCCATGAAGTCAAAATACTTGAGGAAATGACTGCTGTGAAGGAACTGAGCATGCTTTTGGTTTGCTCAGTGGTGGTAACTCTTCTGTAACCTACCCAATGAATTGCATTCTTGGACAGCATCAGCCAGTCCCAAAAAGGGTCTCCTGGGATTGATACTGGGCCCCATGCTGTTCAACATCTTCCTAAGTAAACTGGATGATGGGATTGAAAGCACCAATTTTGCTGGTGACACAAATCCAGGTGGTGAGATGAACATGGCAGGAGGGTGACCCACCTTACAGACAGCCCTGGACAGGGCTCGGGGAGTGGGCGAGGGAGAACAACACGAAGTTTAACAATGACAAGTGCAAAGTCTTGCACTTGGGGTGACACAACTGATGAGCCCAGCACAGACCAGGTTCTGGGGCTGGAGAGCAGCCTTGCTGAAGGGGGCTGGAGATCCTGGTGGATCACACCCCAACCACGAGTCAGCAGGGCACCTTTGCAGCAACAAAGGCAAAGCAGATCCTGAGCTGCATCCACAGGGCAATACTGAGACAGAGCTGTGATCATCCCACTCTGCTCAGTGCTTGGCAGGCTGCACCTGGAGCACAGCCCAGTTCTGGTCCCCACATTTCAAGAAAGACACAGCCCAAAGGAGGGCCACAAAGGTGATCAAAGGGCTGGAGAACCTGCCCTATGTGGAAAGATTTGAGGAGATAGTTGTTTTGCCTCTGGAGAAGAGAAGGCTCAGGGAGCACCTTGTCACAGTATTCCAGTACTTATGGGGCAGACAGAAAGAGATGGAGTCTCTCCCTTCACAAGGGGCCACATGGAGAAGACAAATGGCAATGGGTACAAGTTGCAGGGGGAAAGGTTTCATGTCAATAAAAGAAAGAAATTGTTTACAGTAAGAACAATCATTAACTGGAACAACCTCCCCAGGGGCACGATGGCTTCTCCATCGCCAGAGGTTTTCAGTATGTGATTGGTCAGGGGGTCAGATAAACTCATCTAGGTTCCCTTTCCCATGGGAGGATAGACCAGATGATCTTTCGAGGTCCCTTCCAATCTGGGCTGCTCTATGGTTCTGTGATCACCCAAATAGATTCATTAGCCATTAATGAAATTTAGCCTGAAAAATCCTTTGCAGGGAAGAACTTAGGTTAATGAAATTAAGGATTATTTGCTTACAGAAAAACTGTGAAGATTATGTTATTTGGCAAGTTTTAGGCGACTGTAATGGTAGACAGTGCTGCCACTTCTCCCTATGCATTAAATTTCTTAATATTTTGGCTTTATTTATTTCCTAGAATTAAATCCAAGTGGTACAATAAAGACAGAGACCTATACAGAGGCAGGTAAGTGAAATTAATTTGGGGGAAAAGAGTAATTAATGAATCTATTCTAATCTGAAATGCTTAGACTTTTCAAATGAAAACATATTGCTCTTCAATGTTCAATGAACACAGAAAGGAGTTTTCATGGGGAGAGATAATTGTATAAAAGTAATTCTAAAGCAAAAGATAAAATTGAAGCAGCTTCAAACTAGTAAATACAGATTGCCAGTTTTTGGAGACAGAACTGTCTTTATGAATACAAAAGAGTTATCTATATATAATTGAGATCATTACTGCTGAACTAAGCATGAGATAGTGATTATAACAATGCCTCACTGGCCTGGTTAGTTGGGGTGAAATACTACTCCCATTAAAGTTGTTAGAAAGTTACAGGTTTCACTTCAGCATTACTGAATTTCTAAAGAAAATTTAAGAGTAGGGTGACTCACATGGTGTTCAGGCTTGATTTGCAGTGAAGATGCCATTAGTGAGAAAGAAGGTAGAGCCCTAAATTGCTTTAACTCTTTTCAGTACTTGATTCTTCACTACATGACACACAAATCAGCAGAACTGAGCTAGTAGCAGTCTTTTTTGCCTGGTGAAAAATTAAGGGGTTTCAAAAATCACATTGCATTCATTAACTCAAACACAATAATCCGCATTTTGCACTACAGCAAATTTTAATAAATTATCTGAATCACAGTAGACACTTCATTTAAATAAGGTACAATGATTCATTGCTGTTTTGGCAATTTTAAAGATCTAAATTGGACTTATTATAAGATTTCAGAAAAAAATATTTGTGCAGTTATGAAAACATATAGAAGTGTGCATCTCCAAAGCTTATTTTTTTAAAAAAGCTTGAATTCAAATAATTCTTTGAAACTGTCTTCCATTAGAAAAGTTTTAAAGCCACTCTTTAAAACCCTTTAAAAGGAAAATGTTTGACTAGTCCCATAAAGTGTACCACATGTGGTGCATAAACCTAAGTATTAATTCTAGGTTTTTTTACTAATCTTGAAAAGTGAAATTCTGACTGTTTTATAACTGCATTTATTTTATTTTTTATTAGCATTTGGTTTGGGCAAAACATTCAGAAGTGCCTGGCTGGGACCTCAGCTCACTTCCCAACTCGTCAGGCTGCCGTGCACTTGTTCTACCGGGAATATCCACGTCCATGTCCTGCATTCCTGGCAAACTGGGAGTCATGTGAAGAACACCTGACTATTCATCACCCTTACAAGAATCTTAGCTACCAGCAGAAGCACTCCTTGCAATAAGATCTGGTGGTTTCCTAATCTGCCATGAGCCTTCCCAGTGCTCAGTTCTCAGCTTCCTGGTGATTGTTTCTCGGGCCTTGCGGTAAAATTAAGCTGAACAGATCTTAAAGAATAACTTCTGATGCTTACATCATTTAAGTGGCAAGATCTTCATTCTGCATGTAGCTCTGTTATCGTCCAACTGAAGCACAAGGAAATATATCCAATTTGGGAAAACTATTGAAATGCAGAGAAATTGTTCTCCCAGCATGAATAAATGTTAGCAGATTTTGGCTACTCTGAATTTTCATTAATAAGGGTTAGCAGATTTAGGATGTATTGCAACTCACAATTTTAAACATTGCACTATTTACTGCCACTCTCTTTCTTCTTATTTTTAATTGCAACGCTAGAGTTAAGGTAATGAACGAGAGCATTTGCATACTAAGGACAATGACGGGGGACTTCCCTTGTTGCTGCGCCCCTGCAGCCTCCAGCTAATCTCCTGCCAGGACCAACCATCCAGACAATGCCAGCTCCCTCTCACTCACAAACACTTCACAACCTGTTGATATTCAACAGAGGAATTAGAGCAGACCATTTCCATTTGTAGCCGTAAATCAGTGCTAGGGAAGCAATTAGAAGTGCCCTAAAGTCTGATTTAGTTAAGACCATAGGAATACCCAAGAGCCAAAAAATCAGCTTGATTAGCACAGATCTGTTCCAACAGAGCCCTCCAGCAAGCATGGATTCATCGCTGCCTTTAGCAATGGGACTTGCAAACCCAGTGTGGAGTGTCACATATTGCTTTTGTTTGCAAATAATCCTGTGTGCAAAATCTGAACCGTGCTAGCCCAGCACACACAACCCCCCAAAAAAACAACAGAAATAACTTCATAGTGTAGCACTGCAGCTTTGGATGTAGTCTCAGCTTAATTAATAATCAACCCTTCCGCTTTTGAGGGCCACCTCTCAGCGCTGTCACACATTTCCTTCAGCACGCTTGCTTGCTTTTGGAGAAATAGCAGCAAGATTGACAAGTGCATGAAACAAAATTACCCCCCTCAAACCAGAAAGAAGGTGTCCTCTCAAGGTCATGCTCAGACAAATGGCATGAGCTGTGTGCTAAATCTCCAGCAATTTACCTGGGCTCCGGGTAAACAGAATCCTTCAGTATCCTGTGAAGCTCTAATGACAACTCCTCCTCTTTTTCCTCCTCCGTCTCCCATATCAAATTCATTGTGAAGTTTCAAGGGGGAAAAGTACTCACAAAGGTTATTCTAAAGCTTAAATCTAAATGCATTTTTAAACACTGCTGAACTCACTGCAGATGCCACACACTAGACAAAGAGCTGCAGAAGGCCCACAATAATACGCTAATTCCATTGCTAGAAGAAAGGCAGAAGACTTCAATCAATCTCGAAATTAACTTTGCATTTAAAAATGTAACAGCCTCTGCACTGCGTAGAGTGTCAATTCTTTTATCATGATTACTTGTTATGTGTCAAACCATTTAGTCTCACCTCCTATTGTGCTGTGATTGAGTTCATGGCAGCAAACATACTGGCCATAAAAACAATGGAAGCTTGAATGCTGTCTGAAATATTTGTTTCATCGAAGCTGAATGATCAAATGCACATTATGATTTTTTGTCAACAACTTTAATTTAGTTCTGTTTAATTGATTGCCTATGCCTTACCCACTTTTTTCTCCATAAAGGAGGCCTGTAGGACAAACAAGAAGCAAAATTGCTAGCTAAAGCTCATGTTCTGTAAATAAAGTAATGGCTGAGAGCCTTTTCATGTATTTGTTTCACAATTCCTCCTCTTTTCTTCTAGTATCCCCTTTGTCCATTTAAAGCTTCTTTATCCAACTGGCGGCTTCAAACTTTTTGACCTGGATGCCTAAAACATTTTTGGTGAGCTACAAACCTTTTGGAGTGACAAAGACTTGGACTGCTTATAACATCTACAAACTTGCTCCTTTTAGATGTATTTTGGTGGTCCAAAGTCTGAAAATGTCTGGACTTGCTGGAGCTTACTGCTCAGTGAGCGTGCAGGGATAGGCAAATGTCCCCCTCAAAGGGACTGGAGTTAAAATGGAGGCAAATGAGCACGGACGAGCACGGCAGAGAGGATGTCAAAGCCCGAGGGTCACGGTGCTGCCTGGGGACAGAGCTTGTGAACATCTCAGTGCTTCTGACACCTGCTGTAGGACTGTCCCAGTCCCACTCTGCACCTCTGTGCATGCAGAAGGTGTAAAAGCACAAAACAGAGAGGAAAGTTTATAAGTGAAGTGGCCAAGGAGGTAAATACATCTTCCAGCACACCTGACTGTGTTATTGGTCCTCTGATAATTAGTGCTGGCCACAGCAGCAGTAGACATGGGATCCTATGAACTGAAGTTATCTTGGGCTTATTTGCTTGTGCTACTCTTTTAAAACATTTGTTCTTAAGATGTGGAAAGCTCTGAAATTCGTTTTGCAACCTTGTCATGAAATCCCTTTGCTTGAAGTCTTGTGTGAAAATCATGAAAATTTTGATTTCTCTAACAACTAAAGAAAGGCCATGTCCTGTAGCATGCTTTTTATCAAATTCCAGTTTGATAAGAAATGTTTCACTCCTCTGAAGTTAGGTGCAAATCTTACCTTCCCTGTTTATTGCAAAGACATTTTCACCTAGAAAACGAAAATGATACTTTAGCCTTGTGGTCCCAGTGTGAATATTTGAATACAATCCCACCACTGGATGAAGAAATTCACCAAGGTGAATATGTATAGAGGGAAAAAAAAAAAAGGAGAATGGCTGTTTTGGCTGTGGTTAAGAGCAGAAAACAGGGGGCAACACAACGATGGAAGGCCTGCATTGTTATTCACTGAGAATTTTCAGATAATTTTCTCTGCTTCACAACCTTTAAGTGCTGGTCCACTTTTTAACCTGCTCCATAGATCTGAGAGCACTGCAGATCTGCCCACAATACTACTTTATTAACTGCAGATAATGAGGTATGCAGCACTTCAAATAACAATACATCAGTCAGCAGAACAGGGAGCCAAAATGCCTGGCTTGGTTTGGCTTGCTGTTTACCTTTGCTCCAGCAATTATAACGGCTTGAGGCTGAGGCTGGAAAAATAAAAGAGATGGTACCATTTATCTTCTTTTTTTTTCTCCAAAGAAAACCTTTGTAAGAAAGAAAAGTAATGTTATTGTGAAGTTGAATTCATGTTTCTTATTTATCCTTTATGTGAGTACATTTTTGTCCTACAGGCAACGCCAGCTAAGTCAGCCACTGCCAGAGATAATAGTTTTGGTTCTTCTGCCTGCTTTGACCATGGCACAGCACTGACCATCCAGGCTCAGAAGGGGAAAATTTAGGCTGTGACTCCTGCTGAGGTGAAGGCTGGAGTACTCTTTCCTCTGTGTCCAGATCTGCTCCTCACGTCTCAGCAGTAATGGCTTCATCCTCTCTCTCCATCCCTCTGCCATGCTTGGCCTGTCCCCTGGACTCTGTATCGGCAAAATTAAATTCTTCATTTTTAAAATAACTTTGAAAAATTTTGACTAAATGGTGGCTCCCTTTTCTATATACTGACCTCTGAAGGATAGGATGGAAGGAACTAGACCATCTAATTTTCCCTTTTAGACAATCAGGCCCATAACCTGCTCTGAGAGAGTAAAAAGTGAGAAATAATGGGAAGATGAGTTTAAGAATAGAGAACAATTACATCAAATATTTTTCTACTTTGAAAAACTAGAATGAAAAAATATTTTTATGTGTTTACTGGTTCATTTTTGAAAATAGATATTAAACTAATATAAAACTGTCCCCACTCATACCATCCAAAACTGAAATACTCACACAACAGCCATTCCAAAAATACAGTATTAATTATATATAGATATTTCTAAGCTCTCAGAAACAATGTAAACAAATAACTGTCCTTCAGATCATGCCATATTGCTGATGAAGACCGAGAATATGCTCAGCAAAATGAAAAAGACAATTAGTTCTTTGAAATTTCATTTATTTTTGTGACATTGATGTTTTCTGTCCATCTACATTTATAAATATTTTGGACAAAATTCAGAAATTATATAAGTGAGGGGATTATTTTAATACATTCACAACTTAGTAACAAGACTCACCTTAAATTGCCTCACTGAAGAAAACTATTTCCTGTCTCTAAAAGGGAAAATGAAAAAAACCCAACACCCCATTCCAGCCTATGGGAAGTTTTCTCTGGTTTTGTCCACATTTTCTGTCTTACTCACAAAACCCATGATTAGTGAGAAAATAATCCTCTGTTTTCCCGTGATTTTCCATTCAGAAACCATGGCATAATCTGGACTGTGTTTGCTTTATAAGCACATATTGATGAGTGAAAACGGTTCCAAGACTGGGACCATTTCAGGGGGAAAACTGAGGATAAACTGGAAATGCTCATTACGTTATTGGGATTAGTTACAGAACCAGGGAGCTGTTTACCCACGAGTGAGACATGCTGATATTCCTCCACAGAGGGGCTGGAAAGGGGCAGTGGATCCCTGTAGGTGATGTGGGATGCTGGTGTCATCCTCACATGACAGTACCAATGCCTGAGTCACTGGTCCCCTTAATGATTACAGAACAGGTCTTTCAACATCCTGGATGCAAAATCCCACAATTAGAAGGGCAGAACCTCCCTTTTAAGGAAGTTTCAACTCCTAATTCTGCAAATCTGGTCTCAGAGGTCAGACATGCACCATGTAGTTACACACCAGTGCAAGAGTGCAGGGATTCCCTCTTTACTCCTCCCATTGCAGCCATGTCTTGATATCAGAAACATGCCAATGAAAGAATTCCCAATGTCAAAAACACAACAGTTACAAAAAATTGTGGTTCAAAAGCCCAACCTAATGTGCCAAGTTGTCAGTGCTTCTACAAGTAGCACACTTTATAAGCCAGTCTGAGAGGCCAGGGCATGTCTGTTTGCCATCATCTTCATATTAATCTAATATTTACCCAGTGGTCACTAGCTGAGATTGACAGTTTTGTGACAGAGGTGAAGTAGTTTTAGATTCTAAATCAATTTAAATAGCAACCACAGAAAGACTGTCTGGAAATGACAGAAGGAATGGTTTGTAGCACCAAGGTTTGAGGCTAAAAAAAGTTACTTTCTGCCTGTATTGAAATGGAAAAATCCTGTTGTATTGATATGGAAAACTCCTCTTGAGCACCTAAAAGCAGCTAGGGAGTGAACAATAACTACAGATTGCAAACACCGAGATCAATCACAAATGAAACATGTAAAAAAGGACAGTTACAGTCTCCTTTAGAGGTACACTGAGCTTGGCCTAATTTCCATTCAATTGGCTATTGTGTTTTGAATTCAGACTAGGGAACTGCAACTGTCTTTTTTGGCCTTCCCACCTCCTCTGTTTCAGTTCCACAGCTGGAGCTCAAATCCAGAGAACGATCTCCTGGCTCCAAGCGGTGCTGCAGAGCAAGAGAGGAGATAGCCAGACACGTTCCTGACACTAGCAATCCTTCCCAGCCATGAACTGGCAAAATAATGTCTCTTTTGAAAAAGAAGGAATGTCATGGAGATTTTGGACTTCAAAGATGTTTTGTGATTAAATATGTGGGAAACTAACTTTGCATGGAGCTTTGTCCCAGTTAACTTCAAGAGTATGAGATCTGAGGGCAAGGTAATTCCAAATGTGTGTATAAATTTAAGAATTTAAATAGTTATCTGATTTTTGGTTTCTAGATAGCTGTAACTCTCATTCACTAACGATTGCTAGCTAACTATTGTCATTTACTGAGGTCTTTTAAATTAAAACAAGTGAATTTGAAAATAGTTGCCTAAGCACTTAGCAAAATTTGGACTCACAAACTTATGTCCATAGGAAGGAGTCTTCATTGTGAGTTAATAATGATAAAAGGAAGGGCTAAGACCTGCTTCCCTCCTGTAAAGGCATTATTGTGCTGTGCTGCAACAAACCAGCTGTTGGTGACATTTCCAATAAGCTGCTGCAACACTCAAACTAATTATGGAGACAGAAAATACTGACTGAGAAAAAGGACAGGTGAGAAAGAAAACACTAAGGTAAACTTCTCACAAAATCTATATTTTGCATCATCAAGACCTTTCTTGAAAAGCTCCATCTCTGCTCTTTATATACATAGAAAATTAGCATATCATTTGATAATGACCTATCAAAACCTATGCTTTGATTACAAGCAGCTGCTTTTGATTACAATCAATGAATCGCTAATTTGTGCTCAACCACAGAACAGTTGGACTCCATCTATTATTCATTCTTGAAGTGGAGATCCTATTTAGAACTGGATTCCGAATCTGACTAGAGCTTTTACCCTCTTGGCTATTAATAATTTTGTTTTGAAGTTAGGTCTCTAAGGTTTCATGATGGCCTCTTTTATTATGATTAAACTCTGAAATAATATGCTCAGCTGTTGCCCAGATCTATACACCTTTCTCCCTGACTGTATGCATGGAATGGGCTTATTTAAGTCTTCTAACAAGACTTCTTTTGATTTTCAAAATCTCTGGCTTTTATGTCCAGTATAGACTGAGCCATATTCACAAGGGACTGATATGATATTTGTTGTCAGTGATTGTATGACATGAGATCTGTAGATCCCTGGATTTCTTTACAACAAATACATATATATATATATATGACATGATGAAAAGATATACAAATATCACATGGCTTCTCAATTCAAAATATTTAGCCTGAAGTCTTGGGATATAATCCACCTTTGTAATTATAATTCTGTGTGCATAAACAACCACATTTTTCAGATAATTCCAAACCTTTCAAGCTCCCAGATGTCGTGTTCAACGGCTTTGATTATATTATTGCTAGTTCAAGATAAGGAACAGTATGTTTTTTTCTTAGATTATCAATGAGATTGTTCATAAGAGTGTGTGAATAACTACTACTGTGGAAAAAAAGACCTCTCCAGTGTAAGCCGCTTCCAGAGTAAAACCATTTTGCTCACAAGTCTGTGTGACTCCATCAACCAACAGGAAGTGACACTTCATTTGATAAATGAATGATGATTAGACTTAAAATGAAACTAATGCTCAATGTGTGCTGGTTTTCTATCAACCTCAAAATAAAAATAATTCACCATCAAGCACGTCAATTAATTTATGAGCCCAAAATGTCAAAAAACGCCCTGTCATTCTGTTTGGGTGGTGGGACTGAGAGATGGATGCCTGTAATTTAAAAGGGTCCATTCTAAAAACTGTTAAACATGTTCAATCTATGCAGAAACACTTCATAAAGCAGCTCATACTTCAGAGCCCGAGTACTGCCCTTAGTCTAAATGTGACGAAGGCCACTCAGCATTGGGGCTCAGCCTTGAAGAACATCACCAGTGCTTGGTGGGGGGGATCCCAACCTTGCTTCCCAGTCATGGGTTCTCCTACTCCTCAGACCCCTTCTGAAATGTGGCAGAAACTGTGACCCTGAAATGCAGCTGAAAACCAGTTCCCAGTACCCTGAGGTGACTTCCCAAACTGTAAACATGAGGAAAGAAAATGTTAATATCTTGCTTATAGTGGGGGAGTAGGGAGAAAAAAATCAAGAGACTCTGCTTGAAAAACAATGTTCTTTCTTAGATTTACTCTTAAATTGCACTCTATTTCTGTGTGAGAGATTTACCACCCACAAGAAAAAGCTGAGTGAAAGTGAGACACCTTTTCAGTTCAAAATGGTGGGCACGAGTAGTTGCAAGTGTAAAGTGGCACCCACAAAACCAAAGATGCAATTTAAAAATCACACCTCAAGCTCAAACAAACACAGGCTCCCGGGGACCCCAGTGCAGTCCATGTCTCTTAATGAGTACTTCCTGCTCCTCCAGCCTCTGCCCATTGACTTCAGTATGAATCGTGCCTCGTGATTTTTTAAATAGTCAACAGAACGCTGTAATCTGTAACTCTTACTCATGTTAATAAGCACTTAATCATCTCAACAGGATCTGGATACACATTGGGACTGCTCCTGAGAATAAATTACTTCCCATTGAACATAAGGACTCAGGCCCATTTTTATTTACACATTGTATGTGAGATTCACAAAAAGCCTGTGAAAATTCAGCCCGAGGTCTCATTGCAAGAGTTGCTGGGAGCTAAGTGCCTCTGAATAGCTGGCACGTAGCACCAAACAGCTGACAATCAGTCAATCCATGAGACAAATTTTGCCCTCAGATGTATGTTGCTTCCACTGAAGTCAGCAAGTTACACATACTTCACCCAGGAATTTGATCATAAAATAGCTGCTAAAGCAGACTGGCATTTTAGAGTTCATTTTAAAGTAAGATGGTTCATTAGAAAAGTTGCCATGTAACTAAATGTTTAACCACAAGCACATAGATTTGAAATGTCAGGGAGGAGTAAGTGTTTGCAAGCCTTTTAACTTCTCAGGGAAAGCTACATAACTCACTGGACCCTTTACAAACCAAAAAACAAACAAAAAAAAAGGAAAAGAAATGGCTTCATGCTCAAGAAAAACCTCTGGGAAACAGAATGGCTGAGTGGAGCCACACAGCAATTCAGCTACAATGGCCGGTAGCTTCAAACAACACAAAGCCTCCATAAATGTCATATTTCCATTACTGGCAGTCTGAAATCTTTGCAACAGAGTTGTTTCTATTAAGATTCAACATCACCATATGCTCTAATTACTGTTAAAATGCAGTTTATCATGTCTGAAATCTTTTCATTTATAAACACAGCCACAGCCCAGGGCACAGGTAGGCACACAGTGGCAGCACACACTGAAATTATTACCAGCAAAACAAACGAAGGAGGGGAAAAATCCTCACCAAAGTGACAAACAGAATTTTGGTGCCCATTGCCCTCCATGTGAGACCAGACCCTTGGCAAAATCACAGCCTCTGCTTTGTAAGATATCCCCTAGAAAGTAAAGTTGAAGCTCTGTGGCCCATTGCACAGATCTAGGCTGAGGGAATCAAGTTAATGGCATCTTATTGTTGAAAACAAAATGCTCTTCTCGATGTTTTCCGGTTTAGCTGAATTTGCCTGAATGCAAGTGGAAACCAACTTGAGACCCTGCAAAACTGAACTCAAGGATTCTTGAGTGTCTCACTCTGTTTCAAACATATAAAATATAAAAGATATAAAATCTCGGTGTGACTATAAAGCTACTTTCCCATGGAGACAAAACCTAAGGTGAGCAAAGTTTTCATTGATGTGAGAGAAGCACTATGAATTATTATTATTTGCTATAGACTATGTATACAGATACTCAGTGCTAGAAAATACATATATACTAAATCTATATGCTCAATAGTATATATATGTATACACTCAATGCCAGAAAATTGGTAACCCCGTCAGACAGCCAGGATCAAGTGAATTCACTTGAAACCAGGCTCCTTTCTGCTTTGCAGGGGCTCTAAAGACCTCTGCTAGGTTGCAGTGTGGGGTTCTACTACCAAAATGTTTTACCAAATGATGCAATACAGAAAACGCATTTGCTGGAAGAAATGTATTTCATTACTAGGATTTTGGATTATGGTGAATCATACTCTAAATTTCTAGAAGCCTGGTGTTGGTGAGACGTGGCTGTCTCTTGAAATTTCTTTTTGTTCATTTAAGATTCAGTTTCTTGAAATGAAAGGCAGACACAGAAATATCTACACATAAGCTCCATGCACCCTTTCATTCAAAGTTTATTTTCTTCTCCTAGTTTTCATGAGCATAAGCAAAGAACTTAAAGACAGTGAAGAAATAACAAAATCATGTAATTAAAAATTCAGTAATTGCTATGTTTTGAGTGCTGCTTTAGAACATGAGTGGGGTGATATTTTAATGCAACTATTAATGAAAGAAGTCCTATAAGTAGGATGAATATGATATGCAGCACTGAAAGACAGATATTTTCCAGCAGTAGCAATTATCTTGCATGAGATTTAAAAAACACCGGTGAAACATATGTGACTTGACTTTCACATGAGAGGTAATTGCACCTTCTCTAAAGTTCACTGTGATTCCTGGTGTTCTGGTGCTTTCCTCTGAAAATTGACTTCATCAAAGTAACGATATGAAAGACAGAACCTTTTATTTAATAGCTTTCCATTAACTATCATTTTGTCATCTTAGTATAATCTTTGGTAACATGTCTGACCAATTTTCCATGGGAATAAGAAATCATGAATTGGGAGAAGCTACTGAGAGGAGCAAATAAGTTTCAGAACCTACAGGTAACTCCATAAGATATTCCCCAGTCTGCTGTGTGCCAAGAGACTTCATCCCCTCGTTTCCCTTATATCTTTACTTCTATTTAGAGCTTCCTTCTAACACTGCTGAAGATCTAGGGGTAAACCAAGCTGTGTGTTTCATCAGATATTTCATAAGAATGAAAAGACGACAGAGTGAATGCTGTGTATGACAAATGGCATAAAAGCACAAAGCAAAATGGCAGGTACCTCCAGAAAACAGAATTATTCCCAGAAAAGCACTTTCCTGCACCTTAATGAGCATTAGCCTTTCTGCCATCCTGCAGCCTAGTGCTAGCTGGTTTTCCTGGTGGTGTGTTTCTGGAGGCTTCTGAAGGGCAGGCAGTGCCATAGCACAACTATGATACAATTCTGATTTTAAAAAACCCCAAAAGTATTGTTCCCTGATATCCAGCTGGATTAGACTGACTGTGAGGGAGAAGGATATAAATTTAAGGTAAAATTTTAAATATTAAACTTGCAAAGATCTGAAAAGCTGGACAGCAGGTACCAGCAAAATGGACAGACACAAACTCTTCAGGGGTACCGTTCCCAGGAGTGGCGTGTTGCTCTTCCTACTGATTTGCATGTCTAGGAGCACTCTAAAAACATGATTAAGAGTTCTTGCTAGAACCTGTCAATATTCACTGCCTACTGCCCAGGGAGTAAAGTGAGTGTAGCTGCAAAAAACTGGTTGTGACCTTCATTCCCCAAAGTTTAAACCTGCAAAGAAGCAGTCACCATTTTGTTTCACCTTTGTGGAAGCATAGATCAGAGACTGCCTTTCGAACCCAGCTATCGTAAAAGTTTAATTAAAAGAACGTCAGCATTTCATATTGCCTTTCCTTTTCAAAATAAGATGCACCAACTAGGAATCTTGAATAAGCTGACAGATTTTTCAAACCAGCTTGTATTCTGATGCTTGAACCGGTCTCAGAACCATCTCCCTTTTATTACAATTTTCTTTAACTGAGGGAAGGGAGAAGCAGAAGGCATGGGTTTTGAGAGAAAAACAAACAGCAGAGACTAAAGTTAGGTCTGTGTATTCCACCTGTGATGCCAAAACAAGCTATCAGATTACTGCATGAAGGGAACTAAAGGCATGACCTATACATTTATTTTTGTTCAACAGAACCACTCTTCTGTTGGTTTTTATTGCAAGACTTAATTAAAATTAATAGCAAGTCAGACTGGCTTCAGATTGTTTGGAAACACCACAGAACAATTGGATTGTATCTCCACCTACTGTTAGTACTCAGCTTGAGAGGGGTGTAACCACGGCATTTTAAAGCACAGGCACAAAAGATGCTCTGGGATACAAGCTGGGCAGGCCATGAGCAAGAAAACAGCAGACTGAAATAATGGATAAAGTTGAGTTTTGGCTAAATCCCATATTTTATTATTACTGTAAAAGGGCTGCAACTGGGAGCTTTGAGGTTCTTCTGTCTACTGTTTCCTTTCTTGTGTCAAAATCATGTGCATTGATGCAAAAGGAGCAAACAGCCTTTCCTCTTATTTCCATATATTACTTTGGAGATTTTCTCCTCCTTTGTATCTATGGGAAAGTTTCTTGTGAAGCCAGGGCTCACAGAAGCACCAGGATGCTTTGAAGTGCATAGTTTAACACACTTCAGAAAAGGTTTCTCAGGAGCAACCTTGTATTTTACATTAATGAAAAACTTTCCTCTGAGATTATGCAGATTTCCCTGCAGATGCTACCTAACAACGTGTGGACTACATCTTGCCATCCCTAAATATCCTTTTTTTCCCCTTGGGCTACGGTAGCCCAAGGGCATTTGGTATTTTCACTGCCATTGCCTCCCAGATACTGTGCTGCCAAGAGCTTTCCCCAACACCGAATTAGGCATTTTGGGGTATGAAAAAGGCCAGACTGAAGGGTTCACAGCAACCACCTCACTGGATCTGCCCAGCCTGGCCAGCAGAAGATGGATATGACTTCAGCCTGCCTCATTCAGGGCCTCACTTGCACAGAGGCACTTAGCTGCATTCAGGGTCAGGTAGCTAAACCTGATAAGCTAAGGAGGTCTGGTCTTCTCTGAGGGCAAGATGATAGTGCCCCTTTTCATCCAGTAGCTCAGTATTTAAAGCATCTGTCCATAAGATGTGGGCCCCGCCTTGATCAAACATCTCCCTCACCTCAGGGATCAGGACTCATCCCTCCTGCCAGATGGCTGAAGCCACCAGAGCTGAAGTGTCCCACTGAGGCCCCTCTCAGTCCATTCTGATGGAACTCTTTCAATTTGCAAGGCCCAATTAAACCTTCATTGGGCCAGAGAGTAGTGAGCATCCCACTGTAGCTTAGAAGTTGTGTCAGCCCCCAGGGAGAGAGTCCCATCTCCACTCACGTGGATATTGAAGTATTTTCTATGAAGGATTTCCCAAAACGAAGACATGTTCAGGTCAATGCACACCCAGGGGGGCCAAGCACGTGGGACATGTGCTGTGATGGGGATGGGAATCTGGGCTTTGCATCCTGGATCTGGGGTGCAGGTTGAATCAATTTGTATGCCCAAGGAATGAAGGTTTCTTTAGATTTACCTGCTGCTCTCACTTGGACCAAAGAATCCTGGGAAGCTTTTCTTTAATTACTGGACTAAGTCTGGAAAATCAATCACTCAGTGTCAGGAAAATTCAGCATTATGATTGCCTAATCAACTCTATCTTGCCCTCTACATGTATTTTGAAATAGTGTTTTATAAGGACTCCTCTTTGTTCAGGGCACAGTGGCCAGTATTTTTCGTGCCTATGTTTGCATTTGGCCATTGGCCTTATTTACCTCAGATTACACAAAGCCCTCTGTGATGACAGATGCCAGCTCTAAGATAGATTAATAATTTTCAATATTTTCATTTCTTTCTTTGGTACTCATTTTCCCAGTACACAAACACTACAAAATTTTAATGAATTTCATATCCTGCCCAGGACATGAGTGGGTATTATTCCCTCTGTAAAAAGTGGATTTGAAGCACAGAGAGATTTATGTCAAAAGGTATTCATTAATTTTGGGTACAGTTTGAGCTGTCTCTGTATTTTTTTAGTATTTCATATATTCACATACACTCTTCAGTTCATACATTTGTTGTGTGAGTGCTCACCAAACCCATGGGTCAAGCCCTACGTGGAAGGTCTTGTACCTCTAGAAATTGAGAAAGAATTGGCAAAACTGGTGTGAGAAAATTGCCTACTGTCATAAAAGACTCTCTGGTAAAAACAAAACAAATTTTGCTGTTTTAGTCAAGAGACTATCCTGTCTCATTCACTCTGCACTTTCTGACTTATTAACAAATGAGGCGGGGGACTCTTAATCATTTGCTGTACTGCAAAGTCCTAGTTCATTGCCAGACCTGACTCTTCCTGCATATGAATGAAGCACGATTCTGTAATTAAACAGGCTAGCTTAATATACATGGAAAAATGAGACAAATTAAGGATGTACAAAAAAAAAATAAGTCAGGCATTAAATTTGGAGGGCTTAACTTTGCATTTTTTTTTCAAAGAAAATATTCTTTTCAGAATAAAAAAATATATCCAAAATATTTTGATTCTGAGAAAAAAGTACTCTCCCCTTTGTAGTTTAAATGTTTGCTTTCATACCGACACCAATATAACTTGTCACATGACTTAATATCCATCATCCAGACATATGTCACTTAGGCTACTGGAATAAAACATAGAATCCAAGAACCATAGAATCCTCTAGGTTGGAAAATACTTCTAAGATCATCGAGTCCAGCACTGCCAAATCCAACACTAAAACGTGTCCCTGAGTTCCACGTCTATACCCCTTTTAAATACCCCCAGAGATGGTGCCCCCAGCACTTCCCTCAAAGAGAGTCAGTGTATTATCATTGGTTCTACATCTCTGTGCTGATGCAGGGAGTCTCTCAAACAAAAACCGGTGACTTCAGAACACACTGTGAAGGAAGGTACTCTACGTAATGGCTTCCAAATTTGAACCCAACTTTTTCCCACACCCTTGAACCTTCTTGACTGCTGTGTCCTGTGGAATTGCTGATGAAGCAGGGAGGTTAAGGTCCCCTTTATTAACCAGGTCTGCGTTACAGAAACTTCCTTGATTTATTGAGGAAAGATCTCTTTTATATTTCTCACCCTGATCATGCAGTTTCCAACAAACTCTCCGGATCATGGTCCACAAGCTCTCAACAAGCTTTTTGTCCACCCTGACCAATGATGGGATACATTCCCTGGTGAATTCAGATGCTAACATGCCACAAACGTCTTCAGGGCATGTGCAAACCATAGATATACACAGGTTTATAACTACTTTGGAAAAGATTTCCTGGATTTCCATAAAAAAAGGGCAAAAGACAAGTCCTTGTCACATGGCTTCCCCATCCACCACCATCAAACAAAGGTAAAAGAGATGAATCATGGGGACAGTTGAAAGAAAAAGGCACCATAACTTTTTCACACTGGCTTAGGTTCAGTTTTCAACAGTGCAATTTCAGAAATGACTGAGTTGGTTTTTGTTGTAATTTTCCTAAGAAAATTCAGCCAGAGGCAGAGAGTACATTAGATATCTTCAAATTATTAAAGTTTGCAGCTGAAATTTCTAACAAGAAGTGCCAAGAAACTTTAATGGTTGGTGATGTTGTCCAACCTGCTTCTAGGTATAAGCTATAAACAAAATAATTAAGAAAGAAATTTCAATATGCTTGTATGTGGCATCTTTTCACCATATCCGGAAAGTTACCATGAACGGAGACAGTCTGTACCTCCATCAAAAGTGCCTTTTATCTTCCAGAGAAAACACACAGCATACAAATGTATCGTCTGTTCTGCTTCCAAAAGCAGAAAAACTTAAAAAACAGCTTAAAAAAAATTTTAAAAAGCAAATACTCGATAGAATTGCACAGGCTACAGTTTTGAGCTCATGTGCTGCACTGTTTTGGATTCAAGTGAATTCATTTAGTAAGTGCAGTTGTCGTAATTTTCTTTTAAGCTCTCAGGACTGGTGGGGACAGCCAGCTTAAAGGAAGACTGGAGCATGTGTAAACACCAACCTGCACTTCTGTCAGTCCCAGAATTAAAAAGAAAACTTCATTAATTTTGTGGAGCCCTCATATCAGCCTGGTCTTTAGTATAAATATGATAATGGATGTAGGATTTTGATTCAAAATGGGTGCATACCTTGCTTTCTATTTATTGGTTATGCTTTCTGGGTTATGTCTTTTAAATTAAGTCTGTGATTAACTTTGATGTGTCTATCAACACTAGATCATAGGCTTACTTATCCAGTACTGCTGGGAAGCTGAAATATTTTAATGACAATCTAGAAATGAGAAAAAACATTAAAGAAAAAGAATTTATATGGCTCCAAGAAGGTAACATTGAAAGTAAAAGCCTACTTCTGAGATGTCCATGTACAACTCAAACATGCATTCAAAGACAGAGATGAACTTTAAACTTTAGTGTTGCTAAGTAGTCTGTCAGCTATTGACTACCATTGATATCATGAAAACAATGTGAATTGAATGACTAATAGTCAAAAAATTTGATCTTTGCTACAATATTACCAGATCACTACAGAATTAGTCGACTATGAAGGTACAACCCAACTTTCACATCACTTACATTTTCAGATCTCATATGAGCAACAATCTATAACTTTAAATAATTTTTTGTGAGAAATTCAGAGAAGTTGAGTGGAACTACTGAAGTGTCCTGGAACATATATTCCTGATTGACTGGGGCAAAACATGAACTATCTTCACAAAGACTCATTTTAATAATCCCAGGAGTCAGTTTCATCTGCATAGCACTTTAAGAGAAAACTAAAAAAGCTAATGACAGTAGGAAAATGTATTTTGTATCTCAAAAGTGATGCAAAGATGATTATATAATTATTATTTAACAGGGGTTTTTTGTTTTGTTTTTAATTTCTACTGTATCTTTTAATTTTAGCACTTGGTATCTCCCAATGTGCGAGGCAGGACTTCCTCCTCCCGCAGCCTTCTGCTCCAAAGCTGATTCAGAGGTATGTGCTGGAGCCAGGAGTCTGTTGGAAATGCAAGTCCTTAAGAAAATTAGCCTTGTTCTCAGAAAAAAAAGCTCTGACTTAAAAGAGCCCCTCCCCTGATATTGTAATTGTAATTTCAAATGTGTATGGGATATCTCCTTTTATGTTTTCCACTGATTGTGCTGATAGCGCAAGATAAAGAAGAATGTTGTGTTATTGCAAACAACTATAATTTTGATGTATATAATTCATTTTTAATAAGGACAACTTATTAAAATTTCCCCACATATTTCCCCTTAGAAATGTATTTAAAAGAGCCTGCAATAAACTACATTCTACAAAGCAAGGCTATTTATAGGCAAAAACCAAAAACCCAAGTATGCTGGTTTCAAAGAAATTGCTTAAGCAGGTGCATACTAAAAAGCTAAGCTTGTTTGTGCACAAAAGCTCAAACAAAGATTTTTACTGGTAATTCAGAAACTTGGTGTGCATGTAGGTGGGCTAAAAAATAGCAAGTATACAGTATTTCCATATCAAACAAATTTTGATATCAAAGATTGCTCCTGCAAAATGTAAAAAAGCAACAACTTTCCCTATAAATAGAGATCTTGTCTTCGGGAACCAGTTTTCAGGATTGTTTTATTGGAAATGGAGGTAGGGGACAAAGGATCTCAAATGAGATGCCCGGCTAGAGCAGCTTAGTGTGGCATCATTTCAGTCCTGCCCCTCTGAAAGCTGCCCCTGTGTTTTCCAAATCTGAATCCCTCTGCTTTCCTCTCCAGAGCACATGATGACAACTGGGCTTCTCACGTTCACAGCTTCCACAGAGGATGAAGAATACAGTGTTTTATGCCACGCAATGATGTCCTTCCATCCTGACTGATACCATCAATAAACTCTCTTTACTGCCACTTGAACAATCAGAGGGTTTAGGTTGGGATGTTAACACAGACAGAAATCAGGTGCTGCTGCTGTCCATCTGCCTCTCGGTCCTGCCCATCCACCCTCCTGCTCCTCTGCACTGGTTAGGATTTCATCCCCTGATGAGTGTGAAAAATGGAGGAAATCCATCAAGGAAAACCAGCCCTTTTCAGCAAAGCCACGCAGCCTGGGCTGGGATGACTTCCTCAGTGGTCCATTCCTTGCAACAAGCGAACATTGCAGCAAAGAGAGAAGGGGGAATGTTGCAAGAGCAAGGAGGGTGTCTAGTGTGCCCCTTCTCATGACTGAAGAAATGAGAAATGTCACATTGGCGTTCTAATTCTGACATCCCCATTACAGCAACTTTACAATATTCCAGGATTGCCTGCTCTCTGTGTCCTGTTTCTAATGCCTGGACTTGGCCCCTGCCTGCCATGCTTGCATGCAATTCATGGACGGGAGGTCAGGATGTGACACACGGGGCCGGCCAGCAAAAATACATCAGGTTCCTTGGATGCTTCAAGGAAGAGAAATGGATGAGACATCCACTGTGGCCTTCAGCATCCATTTAAATTGGGATGATATCAAGAATAACAGAATAATAGAAATTTAAGAGTGAATGAGTGATGACTCGTATGAGTTAAACTCAACTTTTAAAAAACACATACTTGAAATATCTGGCCTGTTGCCTGCTGTGCATTTCTACGTTGTGTTTTCAGAAATAAGAGGATTTTTTTAGGTTGATCAGAGGCAGCTGTACTTTTTGAAATGGCTTATACTGTATCTGTACTTTACACTACACTAATGGACTTCTCCGAGGCAGCAATCCTAATCCATTTGGGTTGCTATGCATGGCTACATTTCTGTAAACTGGAGATAGTTTTGTTCCCAATTTAAACATGGAATTCAGTGAACATTAGCGATGGGCAAACTGAAATTCTGGAGCTGCAGTTCACTTTGAAAAGGACTGACATATTTGTTCATCCAAACTTCCTGGGTTTACACAACGTGCAACTGCAGGTGACCTCAGGAAGAGAAAAGCCTCTCGTGACTCTTTCAGCACTTCATGTATTCAGTGAAAACTAAACCCACAGATGCAGGAAATGCAAGACGATGAACACACAGTTCAAATGACTATTTTGTTAAAGTTTTGTTAAAGTTTTGGGCTGCACCTGTCTGCCCAAATTGGAATTGTTACTGGTTCATTTATTCATCCTTGTATTAAAATGTGAAGGCTGGAGGTTACCAGGAAGTGTCTTGACAGCATTTTCATGCTGCTTGGCTGTACTTTCTCGTTTCAAGGGTGTGCTCTATTGCTCTGAAAGCACCTTCTCTGATATACCAACAAAACTTCTGAAACTCACAGCACTCTCTGAGGGCAGTAAGTCATTTTATCAGCACTGAACACTTCCAGCACAGTACTCTTATAACAGAATCATAGAATATTCTGAGTTGGAAGGAACCCACAAGGATCATTGAGTCCAACTCTTAGGCCTGCACAGAACACCCCAGGAGTCACACCATGTGCCTGAGAGCATCGTCCAAATGCTTCTTGAGCTCTGGCTGGCTGGGGCTGGGACCACTGCCCTGGGGAGCCTGTTCCAGTGCCCAATCACCCTCTGGGGGAAGAACCTTTTTCTAACATCCAGTCTAAACCTCCCCTGACTCAGCTTCCTGACATTCCCTCAGGTCCTGTCACTGGTCACCACAGAGACGAGATCAGTGCCTGACCCTCCTCTTCCCCTCACAAGGAGTTGTACCTGCAAATATACGTAACAATAAAATGATAGAAAAAAATTAATATAGGACAATATAAATATAAATGTATTCAATATATAAATACATTATATTTATTGACTGATTTGTTTATTGGGTTTTGGTGTTTTTTCAGTTTTTATTTGGAGATGGCCCATGATACCCAGGAACATATCTCCATGCAGTGCTGTAAATTTTTAAGAAGGATCAGCATTTGATCCTATAATACTTGATTAGAACCTTGACATGCTACAAATAAAGTAGATCTATTGACTTCTAAACACCTTAACCTAGGAATGGAGGCAAGAGCTCTTCTCAGAGTGCCAGAAGAGAAGGAAGGCTCGCCTGTAGGCACTGTCTTCATACAGAGGAAGCATGTATATGTCATGGGCTCAGCCTTCAGAAAGACAAGTGACAATTTGGACACTTGTGAAAAGAAGACACAGAATAAAAAAAAAAAAAGGATTTCTAAACATCTTTGGGGAAAAATGTTGAGTGTATTTTCAAGAGAATCCTTTTTGCCTTGTCACCAATAAAAACTTCATAAAAGAGCAAGCCTAAATTATGGCTTTTTTTCCCCCTCTGCCTTTCTTCCAAATCTCTCTTTTTTTTTTTTTCTTGAAAAACAGCAACCAAGTAACTTGTGTCAAAAAGAAAGAACCAGAAATCTCTATGCTGCTAATTCTTCATTTTCAAGTTAGGTACAACATTTGGTCCTACCTCACTGCCTCCTGTATGTATCACTTTTTATGAATGGCTGAAAGCAGAAGTGTGCAATTCAAAAAAACAAACCAGCGATTAGAAGGAAATATTTATGCCTTGATTATTGAATTTGACACAGCCTAGAAAGCAGACGGATGTGGCATAAACACACACTCATCTTTTTGGGTAACGGAAAATATTTCAAACAATTTATATTGGTTATTAAACATAAAAGATGAGCAAAATAGACAGATTTATGCCTAAAAATACTTCTAAAGAGATCAAAGATAACTGCACCTGGTTAGTGAAGTATTGAAGGTACTATCAGTTGTATCTAAGGTGATTGCAACCTCTGGACACTTCATTCCTGACCTTGTGAGGCAACAATCAGTGCCCTGGAGTCTTCTGTTTTCTGGCCTGGCAGAGTTGACTGCTGCCTTTCGTATTATTCAATGCAAAGTGGGACCAAATGAAACAGATTTAAAAGATCTCTTAAAAATGAAAACCCTGACGGAAAAATAAAGGTTAATCAGAGAACCTGATTTTTTTCCCTATAATTTATTAAAAAATTGCAGTTTTCATAGAGCTGGAGGTGCCCTTACTTGTTATTATGGGAACACCTTCCATTTTGCACATTTCTCAATGCTGACTTGCTGTCCACAGGGTGCTTGTGGAAAAGCATATGGTGCACTCTGGACAATTTTTCCCCCTGCTAGAGAACCACAGTGCAGCTTTGGCAAGCAAGCATTTTAAGGATCAACAGAAAAGTTGGGAGTTTGTTTTCTGTGTTGGTCCAATTAGAGTTACCCTGCGACTCCCAACGCCTTTCAATTCTCTCACCTGCCATAGCTGTCAGGAATTTGGAAGTGCTTACTCATTTAAATCGATACCAGATTGCCTTAAAACCACTCACACAATATGCTCTAGACTGTATTATTCTCTTCAAGAAGGTCTATGAGTCAGTTCCCTGTTTTCTTTACATAAGGGCCTTTCACAATTAAATTCCATTTCGGCATCTTGGCCAGTGTAGATTATTGAATGTAATTGCTTTTACACTACAAAGGTGATGCAGAATATGTACATGAATCCCACACAAATAATTGATAAACCAAGCACACAAATACATACCAAGATGAACATTTGTCCTTGTATGTGCCATATGGAAAACAAACCCCATTTTTAGCATCTGGTTTTGTATTTCTGTGGTTTGTGCAACATTCTCATCTATAAATCCCCCAAAACACCTCCAGGATCTTCACCTAATGTGTATAGGCTTTAGCATATTGCCACTGCAGCTGATTGGAGTCCTATTTACTGAAAGTCAAATGTGTATTGAAAAAGTTGAGACTTCTCAGCATCTGAAGGATGCAAACTACAAGATAATTGGGACGCAGTTAAACTGGGATTTGGAAATCCAGCTCTATTCAAACTTGTACTCCCACTGATCAATTTTTTCCCCCGAGTCTTTGAGAGCCTCGTGCCTGTGTAACTGATTTATGATGTATAGGAGGTTACTTTTAAAAATGTATACACAGACCCAGAGAACTCTATACAAGAAATTAGACTAATATAATCGAAGACCAGCTGGCAATACATGTTGGGCAAAAAAGGAAGATGTGACAACTTCAGCTAAACCAACAGACAGAATCACTTGATTTGGTCTCTGCACATCTTTAAAATCATGCTCCGTGAACATTGTTATGACAGGGAAAAACAAGATTTTTTTCCCTGTAAAATTAAATGTCACTCTTGATAGCATAATATCTGAAACATCATCCTTCCAAGTCCATAGCAATACTTTACACAGAAAATTAAACTCTCTCTCTGTTTATTGAGTGGATAATGCTGTCTTCGAATGTGTGAGAACCCCTGCTAGGTGAGAAATTAAAAAAGAAGCACTATAAAGTCTAATGGTATGTATGAAATACAAAAAAGAGAGAAAAAGGTAACTTAATTGGTAATCAGAAGAAATCATAAAACTAATCATGCAATTAATGTCTTAAAAAGCCAGCATATGAGGTGTGTATAATTACCAGAAAACAATGCAGTGATGGTTTCAAGGATTAATGAATTAATGATTGTTGGGGGGAGGAGGATTTGATCTGCAATTTTAGATGTTAGCTTTAAATCCATGCTTAAACTATTACTTTACTTTGTTTACAGGAAATGCCCTCACCTTACACATAGAATTTATCTCCGAAATTAGTATTTTTTAAATATTCCATTGGAAACATTTTCCTTGAGAAAGATGCAGATGTGTTTCCTTTTCCTTGATACAGCTCCCCATCGTCCCCTCTTGTTCATGAAAATTGAGGACTCTTGGAAAGGAGAAGAGTTTGGGCAGCACATGCATCAAAATGACACAAAGCCTAGAGAAATTCACCAATTGCAGGTGCCAGAATAAATTAAAAAATATCTTGACATACATAAATATTTTAATCTTCTCTTTAAAATGTAAAGTGCTACACCACATATTATCAATTGTCCTTTGTTTTGTACACACATTAAAAATAAATTTGTGTTCTGGTGCTGATTGCTAATTTACTGATGATCTTATATATCAAGATGCTAATTTGTTGATAAAATGAGGTGATAGAAAATTACAAATGATTTAAGACTGCTGTACATCAAAACATAAGCAGTCCTTTGATTTAGTTGCCAACTACAAAGATTTCAAACCATGGTATGTAAACATTGGTCTTTGTTCCTTTTTTTTTCCTGTCATGTGGTTCAAATGTGTGCATCTGCTGCTAGACGTGATAGCGACGCATGACGGATGGAGGGTGATGAAAGGATTGCTTTCTTTATGACAACAGAGCCCCAGAATTCAAAAACTTTCACGGAAGGGCTGAAAGGATGGTCCAGAGAAGAGGATGCTGGCTTAGGACAGAGGACACCAAACGCATTCCCAGGGCCAATAGCCCATCCCTGACTTGTAATTACTCCCCATTTGTTTTTGAAGGATACATATTACTTCCCTACCTTCATGGACTTTTAGAAAAGTAAATGCCTTCAAGGCTGCCAGGTGGATGGAACTCCACTACAGTAAGAGCAGAAAGGTGAATAGTGCAGGTAGAAGCTTTAAAAATTATATGGCTGGCAGGGTAGAAATTTGTAAACTAAAAAAATGTATGAATCCGTGCCAAATGTGCCACTGTTAGAAGTGCAAGCCCTTTCTATGAGAAGTTTGGCAGAGGCTGGGTTCCCACATGTGATGCTCTGGGACTTGACCTGGTCATGGGTAGTTCAGGTCTCAGCACAACTCCTCTCTTCACTTCCAAATAATGCCCTCAGATGGGGAAAGGAGAAAAGGAAGGAAAAAGAACAAGACAGAACAAAGCAAAGAAGATATGGAAATGAGACCGAGAAGGTATCAAGGCAATTCTCCAGTCTGTTGCTGTCTTTCAGCGTGGGCTATGGACACTCACAGTTCATTTCTACGCTTCAGCTGCCAGCTGCAGCAGTGGTTATAATACTTGGCTGCACCTCAGAGGGGTTCCATCACCCCTCCTTTAATGGCTGATGCACTCACTCCGTGGCAGTGATGGGGCTTTGAGACAGGCAGAATAAATGTCACAGGTGAAAATGGTGTTTGCACATAGGGTGTTTGTACGTGAAGGACTGGGGTGAGGCTGGGCAACAATAGCCACTGCGTATCGAACAGCCACCTACAGCCAATAATCTCCAAAGTCCCTAAATCCAGACTGATGCAGCCACTGGTTGACGCAGCCTCCTTCTCATGTGCCTAAAGGGAGGCATCAGAGGGAATAGGATCATCACTTCTAGGTGTCAAGGCCCCAGGGCTGTCAGCTGCCCCAGAGAGAATCCCAATTTTTTTCAAAAAAAGTGTGATTTTTTTCTCTTTTAGTGCATTTTCTTCCTTCAGTGAGTTTGGGGCTGGTTTTGGTGGAAGCTAGAGAGTCTTACAGTAGTTTTGGTATTTCTAGATCACTAATTTTCTATTTTGCTGTTGCTGGAGCTCTGTGACCTGCTGTGTGAGACACTGACTGCCCTGTCATCCCAATGAAGTTAGTAGCACAAGGCTGCTGGGAGGACTGGACAGGATCATATTTTGCTTTGGCAGAGCAATGACTTCACTAAACCTCACTACTGAGGGCAAACATACGCCTTGTCTGATTTTGCATAGAGCTGGACTTCTGCTGTCCTTTGAAATCACAGTTTGTGTTGTGTAAATAAGATTTACTGTTGCTCTTTTTGCTGGCCACAGACATAGGAGATATTAGAAGACAAAAAAAGACATTAAATCATGTAAATCACCATCAGTTTTCTATTTTGCATTCTGCAAGATAAGCCTTGTCTTTTCTATTTTTGCACAAATAATATAAACACTGATCTATAATAATGTGATGTGATAAGCAAGGGAAACTATTCTTTTCTTAATAGCCAAAGAAAACTTGAGATGTGGATTTCTCAGTCTTTAAAAACAGAGGAGTGATCCAACCAAGTTAGACCAAAAATGCACACATTGAACACTCTTCTTGTGGCAGCAGCCACTGGTGGGTGCTCGGAGAAGAGTAAGAACAGCTGGAGAAGCAAGTCAGGACACTTGCACACAACACTGGCCACGGGATGATTCTTTCCCAGTCTCCACTCTGTAGTGTGGTGGGATTTAATTTGGAGGTTTAGGGATCTTGAGCTCTTCTGTGAATACCACCTGATCTGAAACACGGTCTGGCATCCTGTGATGTGAGTGCCTCTATTCCTGCCTCTAAAGCAGAGAGGAAAGGAAGGGTATTCCTGAATCTCACACTGTGGAGGCATCCCATTTAAACTGTCCTCATATACTGAAGTTTTGGAATCTCTGGGCTAGTCAGAACCACCCTAACTCTTTCCAAGCTTAAGATGTTAATAAGAGTCAAAGCAAGTTCTAATGCATTTGCCTTTATCTTGCCTCATAAAATGGCCAGGAAGGTCTGAATTTTTTACTGATGGAGATTTGGTTGCTATGCTTTATCAAGGGGAGCTTGAATTCAATATTTCACCCCCAAGCATAACTGTGCATTTCCTTGAGATGAGAAAGCAGGGTAAGGAAAGGCTGAACCAACGAAGCGATGGCTCCTGCAGTTCTGCAGTCTGTCTCCTTACCCATATCCTGCAACATGACACAAAGGTACCCAAGAACTTTGATAGAGCTCTGCTTTGCTCTGACAATCCCTAAAGTCAACAAAAATCAACTCACTCATCTTGATGAATTTCCCTTAACAAATATCCAACATCAAGAAAATTCTACTTATAGCGCTAAAAGAAAATTTCTCAGAACAAGTCTCTTCTTGGCATCAAAGCCACTGACAACACTCAGTCAGATGGATTAATTTTCCTTTTCATAAAAGTTATTAAAGTCTCAAAATTTCTAATTGTATATTTTATAATCAGAAATGTTAGCACTTTGTCTTGATGTAACTTAAAAAAAAACTTCAGATCAATTTAAGTGAAGTCATTCCTAAAAGCTGAACATGAAAATACATGTTTTGATTAATATGACTAGGTACTGCATGAGTTAGAAAAATAGATTACTGGAATTTCTACCCTAAACGCACAGTTTACTGTATGAAAATTTTATGCTGTAAAGTTCCAAAAATAAAGCCTCGTTTTCAAAATTGCTTGGCATTTTGGATCTCATCTGATGCAAACTGTAGCTTTGAGTATTCACTAGCTTTGAAAATCAAATGACAGTGACACATACTAAATACTGAGCCCCGACTCTAAATAATTCAAAATTAAAAAGTACTTTTAAAACTTTAGTAAGAGCCTTGCTAAGAAGTGAAATAAAATTTTCAGCACAGTGCAAAAGAATTTCTGAGTCTTCTAACTAGAAATATTCAATCATGTCCACAAGACTGCTCTTACCCCCCCAGTCATGATCTGCTTTAGGATATGCTGATTTCTTTCACCCAAGCTGTTCCTTAAACCCCCATCTCTCCTGATTTTTTTTTTTTT